>NCQT01064759.1:0-15219 GCA_002740465.1 Stenocereus thurberi
TATTGGGTTGAATTGGTGGTTGCATACCCGCACCAACCAAAGGTGGTTGCATACCCACACCAACCAAAGGTGGTTACATCCCTGCACCAACCAAAGGTGGTTGCATATGGGATTGCTCATTAATACTACCAAAATAATTTCCGAATGGTTGAGTTGGATCAAAAAAACCTCCAAACATTCCAGTAAAGCTGTTTGTTTCATAGTTTTGATCAGCGGGATCATACTGTGGGGTCAGTTGTGGTACTCCTCTGCCCGCATCATTCCTGACCGTTCGACCACGGCTACGTCCACTATTAAGTCCAGACATCTAACAAATAACAATAAAAAAATTATAACTGCACAAGTTTTCATACTATTGTCAGTGAAAATTTACAGTACATAATAACAATTATTTTTCTGAGTTTGTAATTAAGAAAAACTACATACACATGCATAAATATCCATCCAATGAAAAAATTGAATCAATCATGGTGGGACACATCGTCATCATCATCATCGTCATCATCGTCATCATTAGTGTCTTCATCTTCATCATCCCATTCACCTTCTTCATCCTCTTCATCACCATCATCATGATCACCATTCCCATCATGATCATCACCCCAATCATGGCCATCAACATCATCAGATTCTGCAGTTTCATCGACTAATGTGGTGACTATTATATTATCCACATTCATGGTTTCATTCCTAACTGTTGATAGGCAAGTTCTAGGTTATCCTTATCTTTAGGAGCACCGCGAGGTTTGTTTAGTATAGCTACCCACCAATTTACTTTTCCTAATATCCCCTGAGGGTACTTAACATATACCACTTGGGTTGCAACATCAGCAAATATGAATGGGTCAAATTTTCTATACCGTCTGATATGATTAACCTCGGGATATGGGGTGAATTTAGGATAATGTAACGCCCGAGGAACATCCCGGTCAAACCACTCACAATTAAAAAGTACACATTTTTTAATTGGCTCACCTGTAAATTCAACACGAATAATTTCGTAAAGTATACTATAATAATCCCCTGGTACTTCATCACCTTCGCCAACTCCCTTGACACACACGCCACAATTATATGTTACTTTACCTTCATTTCTAGCTTTGGCATGAAGTCGGTAACCTTTAACTNNNTACCCAGAAAAACATTCAACTGCCATAATCGGTCCATGAGATAAGTTCACAAAAAAGTCTTGCTTCTCATCATTAAACACCCGATAAGAATTGATCTATGAAGAGAAAAAGAAAGTAATACTCTTAAGAGTTACAGAAATGTTTTAGGAGTTGAAGTAAGACTACTTATGAAAAATTACTTACATTACACTCAAACCATTGTGCAAAATTTGCCTCGATGAACATGTCAACTTCCACATCACTCGCTTTTGGATTATGACTGCGAAATTGATATTTGAACCAACTGTAATGTTTGACGAATGAAATTAATTAATTATTATTCGACAATTGTTAAGTATTCAAATGAAACTTTCAATCACTGATATATTGACTCCAAATATGATTGCACTTCAGCACAATTCAGTAAAATGTGAAGGCGAGCAACACTGTACTCCGCATCAGTAAGATATCTTCTTTCTCGATCCCCAAATGGAGTACCCTTACGGTTGAAGACAGATAGAGTTGGCATTTGTGGTTCAGGTTATTGCATACCCTCATTACGCCCAATACTTGGGCTATGCAAGCTTGATTGAAAATAGTACTCGCCGAAATGTTTTATCTCAATTGTCAAGTATGCGTAAAGCATAGATACCTCTACACGAGCTTTATTCTTTGCCGTAGGCTTCAACCAACCAAAGTACCTCTCAAAAGGATACATGCATCGATATTGAACAGGATTACCCAATNCAGCTTCTTCGGCTAAATGAGTAGGCAAATGTTTCACAACATTTCAAAAACCAGAAGGAAACACTGTCTCCAATTTACAAAGAATTGCAGCAATGTTCTTGTTCATCTCTTCCAGCATGCTAACATGTAACTCACTGGAGTATAGGTTTCTGAAAAATTTACTCAATTCGACTAAGGGTCCCAATACATCATCCGGAAGAGCAGCAAAAGCTACTGGAAGAAGATTCTCCAAAAACACATGATGATCATAGCTTTTCATATTTTACAACGTTGTGTTAGATGGATCCACCCAATTGCTTACATTAGAACAATAACCATCAGGCATATGAACCTCCCGCAACCATTGACAGACAGCCCTTTTTTTGAGGTAACGACAGTATGAACTTGGCTTTTGGCTTACACAATCTATCAGTTGACCCTCTTGTAGTCAATTCCAACTCTGGCCTACTACACAGAATAGACATATCCATCCTTGCTTTGATATCATCCTTTGTTTTTCCCGGAACATCCATTACTATGTTTATAATATTTTCACTGAAGTTTTTCTCAATATGCATCACATCAAGGTTATGCCTCAAGAGTTGATGCTTCCAATGCGGCAACTCCAAAAAAATACTCTGCTTTGTCCAATTATTTTCATTTTCCTCAAATCCCGAAATTTGAAAATTGATATCTGTAGTTACTTTAGGCAAAGTTGATACTATATCAGACAACGTCTCCCCAGAAATCCTTCGGGGAGGCTAATGTGTATGCTCTTTCCTTTGCGGAAAGCAACTTTATTAGCTCTAAAACAATGATTGCGAGGCAAGAACCGACGATGGCAATCGAACCAAGATGGCTTTCGGCCATGCTGTAACTGAAATGCACAATTTTGATGCATACAAACCGGACATGCTAACAACCCATGAGTACTCTAACCGGATAATATACCATATGCGGAAAAATCATTAATTATCCACATCAACGCAGCATGCAATTTAAAAGTTTCCCCGCATAAAACATCAAATGTATCAACCCCAACGTCCCACAGCATTTTTAACTCATCAATTAAGGGTTGCAAGTACACATCAATCCTATTCTTCGGATTTGTTGGACCCGGAATAATACAACTTAAAAACATGTACGGAGTAGTCATACACATTTCTGGAGGTAGGTTATAAGGTGTAACCACAATTGGCCACACAGAATACGATCTTTCAGATATGAAAAATGGTGTAAAACCATTAGCACAATGACCTAACCTCACATTCCGAGACTCTGCTGCAAAGTTTGGATACTTTTGGTCGAAATGCTTTCAAGCTAAACCATCCGACGGGTGTCGGAGAACACCCAATTTTTGGCGGTGCTCATGATGCCATCTCATATGGACGACAGTCTTTTTTGAAGCATACAGTCGTTGCAATCTCGGGATTAAAGACAGGTAGTACATTTTTGTATATGAAACATCCTTACGACCTCGTTGGTTTGATTTCTTTGGTAATTGTCTTGCATGTCCACAAAATTTGCATGCGGATAAACCCTCATCTTGTTTATAATAAAGCATGCAACCATTTGGGCAACAATCAATTTCCTAAACATCCATATCCAAATCTCTCACTTTTTGGAGCTGCTGATGATAATTTTTTGGAATACCACTTTCAAAAGGGCATATATCTTTCATCAGATCAACAACTTCATTAAAACAACGTTGAGACATGTTGTGCCCCGATTTAATGCTAAGTTGCCTCACATATGTTTCAAGTTCAGTTATGTTACACCCTTCATACAAAGGTCTCTGGGCAGATTCAAGCATAGTGTAAAAAGCCTTAGGATTTACGTCCTGATGGCTACTCATGTTTATTTCATTAGCTTGGAAGGCAGCATGCACCATGTTCTCCATGTGATTATGATCGTTGTGATCATAATCAAAATTCATAGAATGTGAACTACTTGCACCCCTTACTTCCGAATTTTCTTCTTCCCCATGACTTATCCAATACCAATAATTTTTCACAAATCCCTTTCTATATAAATGAGACTTTACAACGCTAGGTGCAAAATATTGCATATTCTTGCACTTAACACATGGACATCTATAAACACCATTAATTTTGTACTCCTCCTGATTTCGTGTAAATTCATCATACATATTAACTCCCATTAACCACTCATCTCTAAGTCCATGTCCATTAGGATTTCTTCTTCTATACATCTATTGACGATGCAACGGTCCATCCATTTGTTGCTAATATGATTTTCTTAATTGGCACATAAACTACAATTAATTGTAATAAAAATCTTTTAGAAATGTATTTAACTAGTTCAACATATATATATGAATTACATAAAATAAATATATTTAACAAAACTATTAAATATATCATAACACACCTAATTAAGCATCAAACATAAATTACATAACTTATTTCACACTTAACAAACTTAAACAAAAATTAAGCATACTTAACATATTTAAACAATTCAACCAAAACATCACTACATATTATTTGTAAAAATAAATGTAATCAAGCATCAAACACAACTGAAATTATTACTTCATACTTCATTCAAATAAATAAATCCAAACCAAATTAACAACATATAATACAATTAACATAATGAGCAAACTTCAATTATTATATACTTAACACACCTAAATATATACTTAATATACCTAAAAACCACACAAACTTCACATACTTACAAAACTTTAATATATATCACAAAGCAAACAAAATATAAACGTACTTAGAAAATTTAAAGTATTCCCAAAAACAAAACACATTACACATGTCTAATATACTTCAACATTTCGTAGTAACTTATATAATAATTATAAATGGACATACTTATCATATTTTATTCAACTTATTCAAATAAATACACTTCACAAATAAAATTAAAATTTAACATAATTCATATCCATATGTTACTTTAAAAAAAAATTGGATATTAAACTAATCAAATCATATGAAAAATTAACCATGTCTCAAAAACAGAATATTATTCACAAACTCACCAATAATTAATATACACAACAAATCGAAAAAACCACATACTTAACATTATTAAACCATTTACCAAAACAAAACATGTATTAAATTAGAATTATTACACATATTACACATACTTTTTAATTATTCAAATCAACATACATCACATATTAATTAAATTTAAATTACATAATACTTTTTCCTTATCATAAAAAATTCTCACAAAACCTCAAATACAACAATTAATGTAATTAAACATATATACTAAAAATAATTAATTTCACATAATAATCTTATTTTTCCACATAGGCCTCATTAAACATTAATCACAAATTAAACCACCGATTTCACACCTCATCTAATTAAACAAAACCAAATAGAAAAAATCACCATTAACATTCTTACCAAACTTAAATTAATATATACTTAACATATATACATAAATTCACAAAAATAACAAGATAATTAAACATACATGACTAACAAATTTAACATTTTATAATAAACAAACTCATTTCACTTAAATTATTTACATCAACAAAACATATCACACATACTTAACATAGCTAATATTTTAAAATAACGAACTAAACACATCAACTTAAACAAACATGATTTCAGATTAAAATTCATAAAAATAAACATCACATATCAAATTAATATAATTTTAAAGTACAACAATTGTATGAACCTTCGAAAACGAAAAATCAAGCGTATTACCGGCGCGAGCCACGGCGGCGGCGGCAACGGCAGCGGCAGCGGCAGCGGCGGTCGCACTCGAACCATGAAAAACGTAAAAAACATCAATTAACGTAACTATTTCAACTTTTAAACAACATATTCAAAAAATTAACTTACCGATTACTTTTTCAATGACCAAAACCTTCAAGCTACACTTTTTCTCTCTTCCCTCTCCTTCTCTTCCACGAACTCCTTCTTTCCCTAAAATGAAATGGCCGGCGAAACAAACCCTCTCCCCAAGATTTAAACGCCCGCGGACGAAACAAAGCCTCGAGATCCACTTTTTTTTCCGACAAAAAGCGATGGGATTTCCGACGGAATCCGATGGTTTCCAACGGAATTCCATCGGAATTTCCGTCGAAATTTCCGACGGAACGGCAGTCCGTCGGAAATTCCGTCGGAAATTTTGAATTCCGTCGGGACCCGCCAGCTTTTCCGTCGGATTCTCTTATATTTTCCGACGTCCAGAATTCGCGTCACTTTTTCCGTCGGAGATTCGCGGTGTTTTTGTAGTCCCATATGCTCGTAAACACTGCTCTTTTAATGCGATGCCTATACGAAAGGCCAAGTATATAAAGAAATAAGCATTAACATTCAATTAATGTCTACATATAAAAATTATGACAGTGTGTATTGATATGAGTCTGAAATAAATATGAAGACGAGTGGACAGTCTAACTGCAAATACGCTATAACGCTTAATGTGTAACTTAAATAAGTAGAA
This sequence comes from Stenocereus thurberi, assembly GCA_002740465.1. Taxonomy (NCBI): domain Eukaryota; kingdom Viridiplantae; phylum Streptophyta; class Magnoliopsida; order Caryophyllales; family Cactaceae; genus Stenocereus; species Stenocereus thurberi. Next base: position 6,294 of record NCQT01064759.1, read on the forward strand.
AATTGACACAATTTAGGCATTGGGCTGTTGCCAGCATAAAGGGGGTCAAATCTACATAACTGTACATGAGAATACTTATGTTAGACACTAGATAGAAACACATATTGTGTGTGATCACGTGTACGAATAACTTCACCACAAGAAGGTTGCAGCAATTTAATGACTACTATTTTATTTAGTCCAATTTGGTAGGGACATTTACAGGGAGCCTGAACTCCAGGCTTAATTTACTTCTTAACTAGTTTTTGTAAAGGCTGGATCCACACCATAGAATGTCTAATACGTGCCGAAAAGCTTTGAACATAAAATTGTCATCTCAGAGCTTCTTGTTATCAAACGCTGAGCACATATCACGCACGCGATTTGCATTATGTAGCCTAGACAATGCAGGTGCAACCTGCGGGTGTAGTGTATCCTGCCTATGTAGATTCACCTTGGACAGTGTAGTCCACCCTCGATAGTACACTGCAGCCTGCCTGTGTAAGTGCATCATGCCTGTGCTGTGGGTTTGGACGATGGTGCGTGTTCTGCATTTTCATGGTCCAACCACAAAAAACGACCATCTAAGTCAAATAGCACTACCTCACAAAGGGTGCACCATTTCAACACAGACCACATCATACAAATCCATAAAACACTGCAAGTATTTTCCATGGTACCATTTCAACCCAAACCAAATCAAAGAAACCTCACAAAGGATGCACCATTTCAACCCAAACCAAACTAGGCCAATGCTAACCCAATTTAACATTAAGATATCACTAATTTCATAGTAATTAAAAACTCTAATTTGCCTTTAGTTTTGTCCACTAGGACCATGCTCCACGGAAGAAGAAGAAAGCGGCTGGGATGATCCACTTTATTGCACCTAAACAAAAGTGATAAACTAAATTTGTTATACTTAAATTACAGTGATTATTTTCTATGAAAATAAGAATGTCTATAATGTTATCGACACTAGCCTGTGCATTTGAAGGACCTAGTCTATTTTTCTAGAGCACGAAGGCGAGCTTTATAAGACTTGTGAATTTGAGAAATTTGCCTGTTAACTTTAGCGTCAAATCCTCTCTTGGATTTCAACTTCATGAATGACCTTCTTTTGGTAAGTATAAAATGATAACATCCCCTTGACCCATGCCCCTTTGGTGATGTGATCCTGTGTAATGTTCTATAATACGACTGACTCTTGGCGAGAGAGGTTGTGCACTCCATGCTCATCTAGTTGTTTTTATGTAATTCTTGAAGATCCTTTTATGCTCTCTCCGCATGCTCATCTAACCAAGTCCCAACTTTCTTCTTTTCTTCAATCTTCTATAGTTAGAAATGATATGGTTCTTTGTCTTCAATTTCTAGTAGACTCTGCATTCAGTCATTACACGCAACCATGGGTTTCTACAACTGAATTCATTTCAGAAAAGTCCTATGTTCATAAACATAATTAATATTCAATAATTAAACAAATAAGCTCTCAAAAATAGCAAGGAGCAAATCCTTCATATGCTACTGCTTCCTTCACCAACAACTTGCATGTTCGATGGATTATTAAGGGACCAGCCTTACATAAATCCTTGCCTATATGCCAAGGTGCTCCAAAAAACTCAATTGAAATTGTCATGTCTAGTAGGATGGTCATTGAAATTAGGTATTAGTAGCATCTAATAACAATAAACATGAGTTACCATCTTAGAAAAGGTATTGACAATTTATTAGGTCCTAATTTTTGTTAACATTGTCTGAAATTGCTGACTTTTAGTATTTGTCTCACTTTGATGCTATGATTACCAACAAACACAAAAAATGTGAGTAAACTCATAGTTGGTATATGTTAAGATAACAATAATAAAACATGACCCAATGATTTCTAAGGCAGTAAAAAAGAGAGCTTTGAACTTACCCAAACTTCTCATTATCCCAATAATTGACAAACCATTTCCATTGTTTGGGATTGACTTCTTTTAATTCATAGTGCCATTCCTATGCCAAACCTTGCACGATGCTTAATTTCCGTTTCCACATGAGAACCTTGAGGCAATATAAATATNTCCTATATATACAGTACAAAATGTTAATGATGAAAAAAGGGGAGAAGGTTGAAAAAGATAGATAAAGTTAGTCTTAGGGTGACAACCTTCAGCTTCATGAATAATTTTCTTTTCTTATCTGCATGTACACAAACCCGCTTGTCAACATCCAAGGGCACGCATTGTTTCATCAAGTAGCTAGCCACGCTAATGACTTGAGTGCTACTGTAATCGAAACATGTATAAGCTCTTATGAGATTTCAATATCCACTTGTCTTTGATCAGCTTCCCTTTTCCTTTTCCATTTTTGACATTTTGTTTTCCCACGTCTAGGTGAGGGAGTTGAAATAGGAATAACATAAATATAGTGAAGAGAGGGTCACATATAATGCTGCAGATAAAATTAATGGCAAACTTCTATGCTCCGATTAGTTAATTTATTTGTCATCATCATTCTTGTTGTTTGTAATGCTGTCCATAATTGTACCTACACTTCCATTTCAAACTCCAAGATTACACTCATAGAATTTATCAAGAAGATTATGCATGCTTGAAACTATTTATAGTCCCGAATTTTTGATGCTAATTCTTAGTGAACTATTCTTGAATCCTGACATACATATTTCTCCTCCCCTCCACCCCCAAAAAAGAAAAATAGAAAAATAAGATTAAAGAGTCTGTAGGTGTGTGTGAAGCAGAGAGAGTTTGCTTTCTTAACTCTGTCATGGGAGTAGGTCAGATCATTCTTCATATGTGAATGAGATGATGTTGTTCTTAGCCCTTGTCTGTCAAATACAGATATGTGCAAATTGGTATCTTCATTACCACAAAGATCATTTAATTTGGCATGCACTCTTTTGCCTATTGTACAAAAAGCAGTACAATAATGTTTTATTACGTAAATAAATAACATATCCTATCCATCCTATATTTAACAATTTACCCGAAGAGAGCATCACTTGATTATCATATCCAGAACTTGATCTTGTAGGTCTGCTCATTTCACCTAATGTAGAGAATAGAATAATTAACACACACTATTAAAATGGTATAAATAGTTATGATTTGTTGCATTTGGCTACACAAGAACCAAAACGTTTTTCAAAGTCTATTATTTAGTGTATGTTGAGTTACATGATCTTATCCTAGTAACCCGTCTTTCCAACGAAGTTTTGCGGACGCTATTTCTTTGAGTGTCAAAACGAACATCATAAAATTCGTCTTGCACTCTTCCATCTTCTGTCGAACGATACTCATCATCTTCCTCACAATTTTGCTCACCTCACAGTTGGATACTTTCCTTGGTTCTTCTAATTGGTTGCATCGCCCTTTGTATTCAAAGTTCCTGAAGTTTCCAATTGTTTTGTTGAATATTCAACTCACATTGCCTTTTATATTCGTTGGCATTGTCCTTGAGGGGAACACCACCAGGTGCACTTGAGATCCTCTTAGGTCTTGCCATATTTCTCAAATTCTCAAGAGTGACATACATGGTTGACCTATAATCGCAATAGAATCGTATGTCTAGGAAAAAAATATCTAATAACTAAATGCATAGATAGGGAAATCCTTCTGAACATACCATTACGTGTATCTAAAATGCAGTAAACCTATATTTTTCAACAGCAATTAGGCCATACTAATAGTCAAGGTGATATAAACCCTCACCTAGTATCAATGAAATTATTGTTTACCTTTGCTCCAAAAATCGAAAGAAAACAAGTCTATATTTATAATATAGTAAAAATAGTGACCAAAACAGATACACAAATGCTTATTGGACATGCCTTTCCTAACAAATGTCCTATCACTAAAGAAAGGTTCAATAATAAACTAGTATTAGCACTGAAAAGTTTAATGTGACTCATGTCATATTTATCAGCAAAGTAACATGTCGTGTTCATCACTTGACTCAGATTCACTCCGTCATCAGCAACTTGCATTTTTCCCTTCTTCGTATGCTGTTGCAGCTCTTGTGGCATAATAGTAGCATCCACCATATCTGGGTTTACATCACTCCTGACCAAAGAAGTTGTACCATCATTTGCCAACCGAATATATGCTTCTCCAACTGCATTAGCAGCGTCCACAATTAATTTAATTTCATTATCTCCATTTTTAGAAGGGATTTCACAGAAATTATAATGATTTACTTTCACAACCACTCTCCAATTTTGATGCATGTGATCCCTCACATAGTATACTTGCTTAACGTGGGAAGCTAAAATATATGGCTCATTTCTTTTCAAAATACATTTGTCAATCACTGAAGTAATGCCATATTCTTCTCTTTTGATTCCTATTTGTTAGTACGTACATCAAACCATTTACACTTGAATAGAACAATTTTACACTTACTATCATACTCAAATTCAACAACCTCTTGTAAGATACCGAAATAGTCTTGTTCTCCACTTTGCACATCACCTTTTACCACAACTTTAGGTGCTAAGGTTTTTCATTCGTGCTTTTGTATGAAATCTATATTCGTTAACAATATATCCATTATAACAAAGGACTCTCTTCATAGGATACTGTGCCAAAACAAACAGTTCATAACTTGATCTTTCATCACCCTGTTTCCATAATTGGGTAATCTAACAAAAAAATAAAAGCAAAAGCAAAACAAAAGGTTAACATTGAGGCTAATTAGTTGTGTAAGTAAGTTGTTACACTTACTTACTCGATCTTCAAACCACTTGTTGAAATTGCATCTATAGGATGCATTAATACTTTCATATTCCCTAAAAAGCGGAAACACAATAGAACATCTATTCACGTGATGAATTTCTCACTCAATAAAAGGTTGCACTTCCTCGCAATTTCTTAGCACGTAAAGGTGAGCACAATTGCGGCCATCATGGAAAAGACTTTGATATTTACCTGACCTAATGGATTTCCTAACTTCATGAAAACTGATAGTCCCTGATGTTTGCTATCTCTCCGGTCTTCATTCCTTTCCAGATGATTAAACCTAGTCTCTGCTCGATGCAAATACCTTGAACAAAAGTTTAAACACTTGTTCGTGATATATGCTTCTACGATTGTCGCACAAATTCTTTTAAAGCATGCATGGGCCTAACCATAAGCCAAGATTTCTAGAATATACACTATATAATCCCAAACAATAATTTTTTTTCACCAAAATCAAAAGAAATGAAAATATTTTTACCTTTCAAAGGGCTACATCTAGTGATATTGAACACACCCATCAAGTTTAGCTTTAGTAGCTAAATGGACAGTCAAGTGTACCATAATGTCAAAAAAAGAAGGGAACAAAGACACGCTTTAATTTGCAAAGAGTAATAGCAGTGCTTTTCTCCAATCTCTCTAACACCTCTACTTTTGATGCCTTTCAGCACAATTGTTTGAAGAATAAAGATAACTCCAACAAAGTATCACACACATCTTTGTCCATCCCCACAAAAAGACCGCTGCTAGTAAATCATACATAAAAATATGACTATCATGACTCTTTAAAGTCCCTCTTATTTTCCCCTCATTAACATTTACACATTGGCCTATGTTTGATGAGTATCCATCCGTCACTTTCAATTCAGCTAAAAATCTTCAAACATCCTTTCTTTCATTCAAACTTAACTCAAATGCTCCTTTCTGAATTTCATATTTGTCACCAACCTTCTTAGGGTGCAAGCTTCTTGTAATTCACATTTTAACCAAATGTAAGCAAGATTTCAAATTATCCTCTGTTTTCCTTATATATTCACAACCGTACCTAGGATAGTTTTACAAATATTCTTCTCAAATGCATAACTTCTTAATATGGATAACATCTAAATTATGGCGCACCAAATTTCTTCTTCAATATGGCAATCCTAAGAAGATACGTTTCTTTTCCCAATTATAAACTAAATTTGGTTTTGTTCACTTCCGCTTGCCATCAACCTTCCGAAACTTGATATTTTTGAATTTGCTAATTTGATCAACAACATGCTCTCTAGATAGATACTTGCGAGGAGGATCCACTTCTAATGTGTTACCAAAAGATTTCTTGTCATGACTCCACCTATGATCAAGCTCCAAAAACCTACGATGACCATGTAACAATGTTTACTCCAATGAGGCAAGTATCTCGACCACGTATCTTTATTACAAATAGGACAAGCTACATTTCCTTTAACACTCCACCCAAAGAGATTCCCATAGGCAACAAAATCATTGATTGTCCACAATAAAGCAACATACAAAGTAAAATATTCAGCTTTGAAAGCATCAAAATTATTTACACCAACATCCCATAACAATTTAAGCTCATCAATCAACGGTTATAAATACACATCAATATCATTGCTAGGAGCAGTTTTACCAGGAATTATCATATTTAACATCGTATATGGCTTTTTCATACACATCCAAGGTGGTAAGTTATAAGGGACCAAAAACACAAGTCAAATTATGTAAGTTGAGTTTATGTTTGCATATGAGATAAAGCCATCACTACATAAACGCAGTCTCACATTATGAGCATTTGCAACAAAATTTGGAAAATATACGACAAATGTTTTTGAAGCCTTTGCAGCTGGAGGATTCCTTAAAATCCCATCACCAGGACATTTCTCTTTGTGTCATCGCATGTGAGATGCTGTTGTGGCAGATACAAATAATCTTTGTAACCTTGGTATAAGAGGAAAATAACATAATACCTTATAGCAAACATTCCTCCCTTTCCCTTCTTCTCACTTTCATCAACACTATCATCACCCTCCCTCTTATCCTTCCGCCTAGGATGAGCACATTTTGGACATTTTTCTGCATTTTCATGCTCCTTCCAATAAAGTGTACAATCATTGTTATAAGCCTCAATCTTCACATAACTTACTCCTAACTCCTGGGTGTATTTTTCTCTTTTTATTCATAAGCATTCTTTAAAAAAATATCTTCAAAATCAATTGCCTTTTTCAAAAGCCCAAGTATCATTTTGAGTAATTTGTCACTCCAACCACAAAGGCACTTTATATGAAGAAGATGTACCATAAACTCTGACTTGAAAATTTTTCAGAACTTGGAAATAGCTCTTTCTGAGCATCTCTGACAAACCCACCAAATTTCCTGACTATTTCAGGTGACTTACTAATACCAGGACCACCTAGACTTTCAAATTCACCCATCATATTAAAACCTCTTGTATCCGTCATGTTGTGTACCATGGCGAATGCCTCATCAACATCATCCCTAACTACTAGCTCCATTGGATCTACAGACCCTGCTGTATCACTGTTGTCCTCATCACTTTCATGATTATGCTCTTTAACACTAGATTTTTCCTCATGAAATTCCCATGGATTATAGTTTCTTAAGATTACATCATCTGTCAAATGAATCAAAACTGTTTTTCTATTTTGATGATTACAATTGTCACACTTGACACAAGGACATCTAATTTTCCCATCCTTAGCCACATTAGCCAATGCAAAATTAAGTAATTCATTGACCCCTTTGATATATTCTAGCTTTTGCCTAGATTTATAAGTCTTCCAATTATCCAACCTGTGCCTTTATTCATCTTGTACTTTAAGATATAAATTGATTATTCACCTACTTAAAAGAAAATTATGCATTGAAAATTTAAATTAATCATTTAGGAAATTTTATTTTAATTATAAGAGCGACCAGCGCTTAAAAGAATAGAATTTTAGAATTAAATATTAGTTTCATCCATGACATAATTATATTAGTTCCTTTATTCATCATAAGAGTTGCTTGCACTCAGCAATAACCAATATAATTCAAAATATCGAAATCAATATTGTCTAATATTGTCCAAATCATCTAACTGTCTGCAAACACATCCCCTTTGGTCACCTATTAAAAAAAAAAAAGCACATTATAGGCCTATGGCAGGCCTTGTCATTCAATTTCTCATTGGCTTAAGGAAATTGCTAAAAAAGAGGAAATCTTGATGAAACAATAAAAAGTTGCTCAACTATCACATAAATCAAGCCTTGGATAGCCTTGTAATTAACTTACACACATTATATTCTCATTTTAATGATGATTGATACAGACAACAAGAAGAGATACCATTCCTTTATTAACAATCATTACTCATCAGTATTTCTTTATTTAAAAAAAAAAACACATAGGCACATTCAGAGGCAAACCAAGGTTATCACTTATAGATATATTATCAAGATTGACCATATTACGTTTAATTCAATAGCTGCTCAGAGATTAATCTGTAACTTACCAACTTCAAAGTTAAATCCACGTATGAACGGAGAAATTATGGTTCTTACTTACAGTTGTGATTAACTAAACAAAATACTATCTTCATCTATTTGACATTTCACTTTCACAAATTATACAAGACAATCACAAGCCATGCAAAGCTAAAGAGAAAAAAGAAGCATATGCAATCTCAAAATCCAAAGAAAAAAAGAATTAAACTACATAGTGGTAAACTTAAAAAAAGTATTGCCAAATTGGACTTTGAGGACACCGAAGCGCCAAAACAGGACTGCACCAAAAGAGGACTGTTGACTGACTGACTTATGAGATCAAGGTTGAGGCTAACTACCAACTATGCTTATGTAAGCCTAAACACATTCATACTTTTTTTTTCATTACTTATACAGTCAGCAGCTTCTGGCAAAAATTATGACCCGGTTGGGACAAAACAGATTTGTATGGGGTGCTCGCTTGCACTAAAAAACTTAAAGTTTAGATGACTCTGTCACTTGTATCATTTTATTCCTAAAGTAGACTGCTTATCAGCTTTTTCCTCTATGTTATACATTTGAGACTTGGATTCGTAATACAGTCACACTCAATGAAACTTTAGTAAACTTCATTCATCAAATGCAAATTACTAACATCAAGAATCCATCCGAACTACTTTCTAAGATCTTATTATATCTAATTCTTCAATCCAGAAGGTTTTCCAA
>NCQT01064775.1:3297-14985 GCA_002740465.1 Stenocereus thurberi
GAATCCTCGTAAATATAATGCTAATCTTTTTCCTTTTGGGGGATTAAAATTCATAATTATCGAAGGCAGGAGGCGGTCTATGCATTTAAAGTTTTCTTAGTACGTATTTCACTAGGGTTATTTACATTTGGATCCCGAGATATACCTTACTTAATAATTTAGTTTAATTTGAATTTATCATAGCCTACTTAATTATATATATTAATGGTAATTCAAAACGTATCATTTTCAAGAACAGCTGACAAATTGAAAGATTCTAGCCCACGACTGGGTTTTGCTGATCAAGTGCAAGGCTGTTTATTTCAGAAGTTTGATTCCACGGATATTAACAAGCTTTTCTTCTTTTTCTTCTCTTTTTCCCCCCCTTTCCCAAAGGAAGAGAAAGTAAATAGGAAATGATAACTTTTTTTGGTCTTTGAAGTCGCGGTTATTAGAATCGAGTTACTATTGATTATAAAATGATATAATTTTACAGTTACAAATTATCACCATTTACAAGAATCAAATCCCAGATCTTATGTAAGGAGAACAAGTGTCAAGTTACTACTTGAACCAACTGTATCGATAAATATATAAGAAATTACAACTTGTCGATGTACTTAATTGCCATCCACGGCTAAATGCTTACCCACCATTACGTCTCTTCAAGCTATGCTGAAAGTCGAAGCACAATTAATTAATAGTCTTTTCACCGCCTCCTCTTTTCCTATAAAGGATTAATTTAACTGATTAATATAATTTTTATTTTAAATAGGATTTTTAATCCTCTATAAAGCAGCGGAGTTTCTCAAAGTATCATTGATTTTTAAAGAAAGAGACAATTAATTTCATATTTTTTCGATATAAAAACTAAATCTTGCATTATATGAAGAAAAAATATATCATATGACAATGTAAAAGTGAAACGTCGTTTAATTATGTTTCATATCCAAGTTTTATTGCAAGCTAAAAGATATAATATATAAAGCGAAAGTTCCTTTTTTTTTTTTCAGGTAATATAAAAGAAAGGGACAGTAGGAAAGGGTTAAAAAGGGGGAAATTTCTCACGCACTTGCAGCTAAATTTAATCAACATCTTTTCAATTAAAGATGATGTAAACATCCGCTTATTCCATCCCTTTGATGGTTTCTGCCCACAAGCCTTTACCTGCTGTTTTCTGGCCTTTTTTGTTTGTTGGGTCCTACAGTCCACTTCTCTCACTTTTATGATTATCTCTCCTTGTTAGGTTAAAAAAACAGTCCTTTTCCAATCCTAGATGCATGACAGACATTAATCCCAATTGAAACTAGCACAATTTGATAATAAACAAAGGAACTTTCAGGCTAATTTGAATTAGTTTATGCAACGTACAACCTATTCAATTCAAAGTTTTTATTTTTTTTGGGTTTAGATGTATAATAGGATCATATATTTTCATATTTGTTGTTCGGTTAGGATTTTTTTTTCCCTTACAAAATTACATTGCAGATGGAATGACTAACTCATAAGATATAAGTTTTTCTCTCATCTCTTGGGTTTGCAGAAACCTACACCCCTATGGCTTATTCTTTTCGTGGGTAAATTTTAAAATATCAATTTTAATCAACTTCAACCCACTTTAACCTACTTCCACTATTTTAATTTTTTAACCAAGTCTAATTTATCACATTGAAAAAATTCAACTTACTCCAACCTACTTTAACCTATCTCAACCTACTTTAACTCACTTCATCCTTTTACCTGCTGTAATTTATCCACAAAAAGAATAGACCCTTAGTTATTACTCTTTACCTGCATTGAATTTTTCCTAAATTGATTCAAACGAATGAAATCAAGAATATAAAACCATTTTCATACGTACTATAGTTCCATTGTTGATTTCATTCCATTTGAATAAAGTGAAACCCCTTGTAGGTCTCTATGTCCATAGAGACATATTTAGGTACCAAAATTCACCACTTTAATTTTCCATTTTTCAAAGAGACTGTAAAACTCTCAAATACATTTTTTCATAAAGTAAGGACAGAATTCAAATATGATCAACACACATTTTTTTTTTAAAAATATAACTCCGTTCTATATTATACACCTATAGATCGTACTAGTTTATTAGAAGATCATACATACTGACAAATTTAATTCCCTTTAAACTATTCTTTTATATTATAGGCACGTAAAATACTGAAATGATAATATCAGATTGCCAATACTTGAAACTTGAGACTTTAAAATATACAGCAAGTTGACAAATCCTTGTTTTCTGCCAATAGTTTAACATCAAGACTGTTTCATCTAAACGTATAAACATATACACTCAGGTTTTATCTGAACTTTAAAAAGATCTATAACAAAAAATAAAGGGAAGAAAACCGTACTTATCTAGACCGACAATTTTGACAGTCATCTTCTCCTACAAAGCAAGGGGGACTATGGGCATGGGGTGGGACCTGCCATTCCATGAAGAATCTCCAGAATGTTCTCTCCTAATACCAGCGAAATAATTAGCATAATAATGCCATCCATGTACATGAGCCACCTTTGGCTGTGTGGCGTTAAATCCTGAAATCCTAAAATCGACTATTTATTTTTTCTATTCATAATGCTACATTATAATTTGTCTCATACCATTTGATCTCTGTAACTCTTCTAAACCCTAAAATCGAATAAATAAATAAATAAATAAATGACGTTGGATTACCGGCTTCTAACAATTTATAATTAACTCTTTTGAACCCAAAAATGAAAAACATGATTATGACTCCTGAACCCTGTGCATCATTATTGTAGGTGAGTATTGCGGGATATACCGCAGGGCAGCGTGCAAAGCACGTGCCTCGTGGTAAGTACGTGGCTGGTGCTTCTATCTTGGCTGGAACTGCAGTGACGATGCTATTGCTTGTCCTTTTGGATGTCTTCCCATTCACACCGCGCTACATCATCCCTGTTGCTGGGATGATGGTGGGCAATTCCATGACTACTACTGGTGTCACCATGAAGCGCCTCCGAGATGATATCAGAGTTCAGATGAGCCTGGTATCTTCTAATTAACTATGTGTTTGTAACCTTTATATTTTTTGCTGGTAGGGAGTTTATATCATGTTTCCAAGATCGAGTATACATATTTAGAAATCACGTTAGCATAATGCAACTTAAAAAAAATCTGCTGATATGACGAATATGTGCCAAAACATATATAACGATGTGCCCCCATAGGAAAGTCGGTCCTCCCAAGATTAGGACTTGCAAGAAGTAGTCTGCCAGTGAAACTAGATGTCATTTGTTACTGCTTCTTTGGGGACGCCACATTCTTGCCGCAAAGATTGCTAGCTACAGTTGCCTCATCTCAAGATGAATTCATGGAATGTGCAATTTTTCACTTGCTATGCTGAATTCGTGAGTAACAAGCATAATTTGTGGTTCTGGTTATTTAAAAGTTCGATCGGTCTTCATTGGAATTGGTTCAAATTAAATGTTTCTCTAGCGCACAATTAATAGAACTTGCCCACCGCTTATTTTCTAGAAAAAAATCATTTTCTATCCTACCAGATGCACCTTAATTTGAAAATGAAGACGTGTTTAAGGATAAAACTCCGGTTTGTTTATTGGCTAACATCTGTTCCATTGCCTAGGTTGAGACAGCACTAGCATTAGGGGCAACTCCAAGACAGGCGACACTTCAACAGGTGAAGAGATCATTGGTGATTGCTCTTTCACCAGTGATGGATAATGCCAAAACAGTGGGACTAATCTCACTCCCAGGAGCAATGACTGGGATGATTATGGGAGGAGCATCCCCCTTAGAGGCCATCCAACTGCAAATTGTTGTCATGAACATGTTATTGGGTGCTTCCACTGTTAGCTGCATCATTTCTACTTACTTGTCTTGGCCTAGTTTCTTCACTAGGGCATATCAATTAGAAACTAAGGTGTTTTCTACGGATTAGTTAATTAGTCTACTTGTGTGGTTAATTTTGAGAACAAGTTTTATTTGGAGTTACGTGCATGTAATATGATATCTAGCTAGGTCCATCAAACTTTCTAAGCTATGTAGAAATTATATCATGAAAAGTTTTGTTTTATAAAAAGGGAGCTCCTTTCTAATAGGAGCATAAGGAGTCAACGATCATATCAGTTTTATCTCAATGGTCTACATTCTTCACAGGAGTGATTTTAATTATTTTTGTATCATTCTAATTTAATCTGATGTCCCAAAAGAGACATCGCAATGATCTACATGGGTAATTATTCTTCAATTTTAAGTCTTTTCTTCCAAAAAACTACACAAAGGTACCCTAACTTATGAGGAAACTATTTTTAGGCTCCCTAGCTTTTAAAACTAATTCTGGGGTACCTTAAATCATGGTGTAACTATTTTTATGGCCAAATTCCGGCCTGTGACATCATCATTCCAATTGAAAAGCAGTAAATTTGAATTTTTGAAATGCAATGCCAAAATTACGCCTAAAACATCTAATTCTTGCAATTATTCCAACGGTCATGGGAGTTTGGGTATAAATTCATCCACCAAACATCTTCTTTCTCCTTCGTTTTGCTCTTCCATTTCCTTCCCCACTGCTCTGTTTTGTCCTTCCCAAGCAAACATCCTTCACATTCATCTTCCTTGTCCTTGCTGCTGCTGCTGCATTATTCTGAAGTGGTGCTGTTGCTGCTGTACTCTGTCCAGGTTGCTACTGCTACTGCATCTACAATTATCCTGATTGTGTTTGTGGTTTTTTTTTTTTTTTTTGGCTAGGAAGAGGCAAGAAGTTGAAATGAGAGGTATGTCATCCTCTAGGAGCAATCAGCTTGGTGATGACTGCATATGTCCAAGATGCTATATACAAAGAATAAGAAAAGTATCCTATTCAAGCCAAAACCCGAGAAGAGAATACATAAAGTGCTTAGGGCGTGACAAGTTCTTAAAGTGGGTTAATGATGACAATGAGATGGAGAAGAGGATTTTAGTGATGCTGAGTTGAGAATGCTAGTTAAGTTGATTGAGAAGGGGCAAAGTGTTGTGTACATGCTCTTAATTGGTATTATTGTAGCTGTTGTCATTGTGATAGGAGTTTGAAGTTCAGTTGCTAATGTTTTGGAGCTCAATGTATATTGTTATCATGAAATGAAATGAGTTAGTTGTTGTTGTAGTGGACACATATTTTTTATTTGGAACACATTATAACTTCACTTTGTTGAAGTAAAGTAAGTACATCATCACACTTGCATTGTATCACATGACAATTGCAAATAACTTAGCAACAAAATACTCTTGGAACATACTTTGTCTTACATCGGAAACATTGATAAAGTTATGAAACTACAAAAAATGACATAATAAGTAGAGGACTGGTGTAGGATTCTGCTGCTTGTAGGTTAGGTTGCTTGGGATGCTCCAACTTAGCTGCATTGAGTGGATAGACATGCTTGAGCTGCTGCTGTTGTGGAGGGTGTTAGTGTTAAAGTGGCTACCTTCTGCTTCTTTGGCCTGCCCCGAGGTTTAGGAACCCTGCCTTCTGTGGGTCTCCTCTTTCTTTTGGTTAACAGCCTGCCATGCTCATCTCTAGGCCTCCCATAGGTTGCAGTATTATGGCTAAGGTGCTTGTATGTTTTACACCTGTAACAATCAAATAAATGATATTAGGTAACAGATGTGAAGTTAATTAACCAAAATTAGAGCTAAAACTTATACCTGGTAGTGTCAGACCCAAGTACTTTATGTGAGAGTTACTGTGACTGAGATTCGGGTAAAGGAGTATTTAAGGACTCTTTTCTTTTATACTCTAGTGGCCTGCCTGTTTTCCTTTGAGCATAGGGTGGGTCTAAATCAGACAAATTCATCTTCTCTCACATTTGTGGAGCTGCAATAGGATGAATAATGTGGTTGTAGAGATTTCTATACTTCTCCACAGTGAAGCAGTCTTCCACATAATCTTCCAACTGTTGCTTCATTTTGAAAATACACCTTGCTGCATGTTTGCAAGGGAGGCCAGTAAGTTGCCATTTTCTACAATCACATAACTTGTGTTGCAACCTCACTGTGAAGTTGGTATGTCCTTCAGTCACATCAAACTCTCCTTAGCCAGCATGTACTAGATGTGTGCAATTCCTACTCTCCATCTCTGTGATAAGCAACTTTTTATGCACAAATGGAACAAGCTTGCCATTCCATTTTTATGACTTTTCAAATCTCTTCACAAACCTACTCTTAATGAGTTTCCTGATTTTCTCAAGCATGGTCAAGATAGGCAAACCTCTGAACTTAACAATTGCATGGTTGATGCTTTCAACAAAGTTATTGGTATTGTCATCATGTTTAAGATTTGTATCAAACTTAAACCTAGCCCACAGTTCTAACTTCTCATTATCTCTCAGCCAATGATAAGCTCTAGGGTCTTTCTCCCTAATGTTTTCCATTGCTTTCTCATGTACAAATGGGGCATAGGCATTTGCAGTAATGTGAAAGAAGGCATGAAACCATGCACCCAACAAGTGAACAATAGCTATCTCAGATAATGCTTTCTGCTATACACTCCTAATTTAATGAAGTACAGAGTATGAGTATGTAGCTTACCTGGATAAAGTGATGTAAAATTTTTGTAGTAATGGATGACACATGTTCTCCTTGAAGCAGTAGGCATAGCAGTTCTCAAAGCCTTTATAATTTCCTAAATACAAACAAATAATGAACAAGTAAGTGAAATATCCTATATTACAAATCAATTTACAAAGAGAATAGCACAAGCTGACCTTGTGTCTGTCAGACATTATGGTGTACACGGACTGGTTGTCAACTGCATCAAGAGCTCTTACTAGGCCAGACAGAAAAAAGTTCACTCCTCCTTATTTTCCTTCTCAACTATAGCATAAGCTAATGAGAACTGTTCATTATTCCCATCTAGAGTCATTGCAGTCTGTAACACTCCCCTGTACACCCATTTAAGACGGCAGGCATCTATCCCAACCAAAGGCATACAGAATTGTTTGAATGCTGCAATTGAAGGACCAATATAGATGAGCAGATGCTTGAAAATTGGGTTCTTGGCAGGCCCTTGGTAAGCCCACACAATGAAAGTAACAGACCTTGGGTTTTTGGCTTTGAACTCCTCTGTGTAATGTGCCAAATGCTTGTACCCTTCCTCATATTTGCCATCAATAGCATCCTTCATCATTTTTCTTGCCCTCCAACATGTATGATTTGGAATCTGAATTTCACACTTCCTTATAACAATATCCTGCATGCCCTTCATATTCATTTTTGGAGCAGCTATGAAGTAAGGGAGAAGAAATTTACTGACTCAGGGAGCTGTGGCCATCATATTTTGGTCAGGTTTACCACAAATATGCCTCCCACTATGTGCTTTAATCATCCAAGTGATTTCATCAACTAGCACACTACAATGAATTTTTCAAGTGCATCCTAGCTTGGTACATTTTTGAGTATACCTAGTTTTCTCATTCTTTAACTTTTGCAATGTAAAGCCTTCTTGAATGCAGTACTCTCACATAATTGTGAGCATGTCCTCTTTACAAGTGAAAATGTGATCAGGAAATAAACTAACCTTACTATCCCTGTTTCTAGTCCATAAAGTTCCTTACCTTGAAGTCCTTGCCATTTTGTTCACAACTAGATCCCTATCTGCATCACTGTCAATAAGTTCTGCTCCTAATTGCATCCTCTACTCAACCTGAACTTCTGATCATCTCCAGATTCACTGCTGTTATTCTCCTCATCTAAATACACATCTTCACCGTCATCAGCATCTTTACCATCCACTACAAACTTATCGTCCTCACTATCATTATCAGAGGGTGGGTTGTCATCAACAGAAGTAACAATAACCCCACCCCCTCAACTTGAGCTCCAACAACAGAAATCATAGCATCCCTACCATCATCCCACTCATTCTCTTCAACCTCTTATTAAGGTTCTCTGCACAGAGATCCAACATCAAAATCAAGTAACTCATCAACCCCAAGAACAGTCAAAGGTAAAAGATTGAATGGTGGGAGACATTTGGAGGTGCTACTGCTACTTGATTTTTTAGGACCTGAACTAGGGCCTGTATGTATGCCATCATCTCTAGATTGGGACCTGGTGTGAGGTTTGGTAAGGGCTGCAATAGGTTCACTAAGGTTACAGTTAGATTTGCTTAGTGTTCTGAATGAGTGTTTAGGGTTATAATCAGGTTTGGATGGTTTAGGAGTGGATTCTAAAGGGAAACTGTCAGGTTTCTTTAGGGATGATCTGGTCTGTGGCTTGGATGGGTATGAAGTCAAATGTACATCAGGAGTGAATTGTAGTGGAAAACAGTACTCAAGAGTAGATTCCACAGTGGACTGCAATGGGTTACAGTCACCTTTAGCATGGGGTGATGGTGATGGGCTTGTTAGTAAGTAGTGTGAAGACTTATCCTTTACTTTCAGTTGTACTGGTGGGCTTCCTTTTATAGTGGGCTTAGGTGAGGAAGTGGAAGTGGGCTTTGCTGGGTATTTACATAACTTGTTTAGACAAGTTGATTTGGGCTGAGGTGGGGACTCACAGGGCCTCAGTTGGGAACTTGGTGTGGGCTTAACAGGGGAAAAGCAACAGATCTTGTAACTGGTCTATGGGGCATAGGTTTAACAGGGGCAACAGCAGGGTTCACAGTCAAACTGTCTGCCCACATGTTTGCTTGACTATCAGTCAAGTCCTCCACACCACTCACCCTTCTCACATTCTTTTTAGATTCAACTTTAACTATTTGAGGCAATGATTGTGCAACAGATGCACTTATTTGATCAAGACTTTCAACATCTTTTTGATTGTCAGAGAGCTTCTTCATATCATGCATGTATATGGGAATACACTTACTCCTCACATCTTCCTAGAATTTTATTAACCTAACCCAATCATCATCAATGTTCAAATGCCATCTCTAGTTTTCCTTATTTGGAGATGATATCTGAACCCAGCACACTTAGGAAACTCTTTACCTGACTCCTTTGCACTTGCCTTAGCATCTCTAAACAACTCAATGCAATTGTACTTCTCCATCTCAACATCCATAATTCTGATGACTTTATCATTGTAATGAACAACGAAGTCCCTAATGTCCTTACCCTGTTTCAAAGACAATATCAAAAAAGTATAAAATTTACACATAAATTATATGAAAATATCAAATTAAATAATGTCAACAACACCATTACTTCTTTCATAGAAATCACAATCCCCTTTCTAAAAACACTAGAACTCAAAATTCTCAAATTTTTTTGACAAATCTGTGAGCAAAATCGACCACTTTATACGTCATTCACTACACTAATAAACCAAACGACAACATCAAACTCATATTTTCGCATCACGCATATCCACATAAAATGTCCATCATGAAATATATAAAAAAAACTGCAAATTTTCCAAATTTAAGGGTTCACTTACCATTGTCACAACTTTAACAGCTACCTTTAACCTTCTTGTTCTCTTCAATGGTGTTTCCAAGCTCCTTCACCACTAATTCTACGCATGCAACAACAACAGAGCCAAGGAGGCCAGACAGAGAAAGAGAGAAGTTGGGTAACTGGGAGGTGATTTAAGTGCTTTAGTTTTCTTGAAGAACTGCGTGGGTTTAACAAGGGTATTTTCATTCAAGCACATCTCTGTTCAACCATGGGCCGGAATTGGGCCATAAAAATAGCTACACCATTATTTAAGGTACCTAAGAATTAGTTTTAAAAATTAGGGGGCCTTAAAATAGTTTTCACATAAGTTAGGGTACCTTTGTGTAGTTTATTCCCTTTCTTGACATTGGCATACCACCATTATAGATCCTTTTAGGCAAAACATACCATCTTCAAAGAAAGCGAATTGCCAATGAGTTCCTAGCTGCCTATAACACCGTTTGAGCCAAGTGTGGCTTACCCCAGTGAGAAATGGAATAAAGCCCTAGCCCATTTCGCCTGCCGCCATGGTGCTAAACTCACTGTGGACTACTCCATGGTTCATTCAGGGGCTCCATATGGTGTGAATTTGTTCTGGGGTACCCTAGCTAAAATGGTAGAAGGTTGGGCAAAAGAAGCCCAATTCTTTAGCATGAATTAACGTAGGAAACTGTATGACATATTGGACTCCATGTGGCCATTTCACTTAGATCATCTGAGTTGATACAGTTCCTGTTGAGTGTGACCAATGTAAAATCTAACAAAGAATGTAATGGATACTTCGGCATCGATAACTATGACCCACAGGCTGAACCGAAGTCCTTTTAACAGTAAAATCTAACAAGGAAAATCTGAGTTGATGCAGTTTAGCATCAAAAAAAATCCTTTGTCATAAATGGTTTTGGCTCCTGTTACTGCTGTTGGTTACTTTTCGAGTTTAATATATGTTAATTTTGAACTAGGCTAAGTTATTTTAGGTTGATTTCGGGTTAGTTCACGCTTGATTTAATAAGTTTGTATTTTTCACCCAAAAAAAATTGATGAAAAATCTTTTGGTTGATTTCGAATTGGTTGATATTTGATCCATGAACTTGCCTTACAAAGAAAAATAACTTTTGCAGAAAGTAGTTATTAACTTGACCAAACATAAATCAATTTGGAATTAACTCAAACTGAAAATAATCGAATAAAAATGAAACTAAACTGAATCTTGTTGATTTGAGCATGAATCAATCTTTCGAAATTAACTCGATCTAAACAACTCCGAATGACCCATTAATCAAGTCTCAGCATGAGCCCACAATCCTAACCGAGCAACTACAGTTGTAATGAAGTTGAGTCGACTTCGTGAACCCTCAAACTCAGCTTAGTCAAAGTTGGAGCGTGTGGCTTATGTGTCTAATAAGCCGTCCATGCCCATGGTCTAAGCAAGCAAATCTACACATTTTATCTTAGTTTAGAAAGTTGTTTTTGGGCGAAAGTTCAGTGAAGACCAATAACTCAAAGTCGGTCCCAAATCTATTTTGACAACAGTTAAGAGTCTATTCCAGAAAACCCGCCCGACCAGTTCCAAACCAGTGTGAGTAGTTTGTCAAAGTATTTGAAAGTTAAACCTACTCTAGGGGGTATTCCAAGGGGCACAACTTGACTCTTATTTCCCCCCAGTAGTGCTCCATGGTTTGAGAACATTCTTGAGCTTCAAATTAAGAGACCCAATTTAGTCCAAGTTCTTCCCACTTAAAAGCCAATACATGCACAAACATTTAATGGTGAAAGATCAATCATCGAAGGGGTTTAACTGTTACTAAATAAAACTTAGTCTTTGTGTATTTCTTCCTTAAAATTTTCTACATTTCTAGCTTTGATGCTTCCTAATTAAGCGTACAAGATTTATGCTTTCTCTTTTCATTTGCTAGGAGTGAATCCCATTCTCCTACAAATTGCAAAGCTTGTAATCCATTTGGTTCAGAATCAAATGTTGAAGTGAATGAATGAAAAAATTTGCTTGTCTCCTAAAAAACTCTATCTATTTTTTCGAGTGCTCTTGGTGATGAGTTAAGTGAATCCTTTAGATAGATTAAAGTAGTCTGACCTTTAATCCACTTGTTGGTGGATCTTTAATTTGTGTAATGACTTTGCCTTTACCAAAGTCATATCCTTACTTGCTGTGATCTCTGTCTATAAACGCAAAGTTAACTCAAGTGTACCCAAAGTTAACTCAAGTGTGCTCAAAGTCCATGCAAAGTCAAAGTGTCATAAACTTTGGAATTACGTTCGAGTGACTCAACT
>NCQT01064783.1:4114-14488 GCA_002740465.1 Stenocereus thurberi
TTACCATTGTATTATTTATTTTTATAGGTAATAATCAAATGAAGATGGGGTGTGGAAAAGTTCAAGGGCCTTGGGAACTCCAATGGACATGAAATTACATGGGGAGATCTACAGTGAAGTAAGGAAGAAAGAGTTGGTGCAATTCATAAGAACCACACCGAATTGAGTTGGTGCAACTTCATAAGAATCAAACCGAATTTTTGGTGAACTGACTATTTCTGTCCAAAAAACTGTTTTCGAAAAATTTGCCCGTTCAAGTAGAACGATACTCGTTTTTGGCAAGCCATGATTGGTTCACCACAAACCACGGTTGGCCTTTCCAAGAATTGACCAATTAATAGTTTAACCAAAACCCAACCTGGTCCCACCGAACTAAGGCAAAGAATGACTAGATGATATGATCCAAAAAGGATGTACAGCTATATCGTAAGCATACGGTTGTCAGCCATATTCCTTCAGTGTCGAATTTGGACGGGGTTGATTTTAGGCCACTACAAACCTATGTTAAAGTATTTCAAAAGTAGCGAATTAAAAGCATGATTGAATCAAGAATGGATTACATCTAAACTAAGCTAATTAAAATTATAAACTAAATATCAACTGTTAAAGTAATTATCACAACTACTAAGAAACCAATGAAATTATAATTAATTGAGAGATATGGGAGATGAAAGAGATTACCAGGATCGTTTAAAAGCCAACGGAGAATATTTGAATCTTCTATGAGTGTTAATTATGAAAGTTAAACATCCACTATTAATCCAATGGAGTAGTAAAAATCAAAACTTGGAATGATATAATTTTGGAACACACAAAAATTGAAACTAAAATTGAAAGTAGGTCTAAAAACTATATTATATTTTGAATCGAAAGAGTAATTAAGCATACAAAAATATCTAAAACTGCTAAACCAAACCTACAACTATAACAGATAGAAAATTGTCGATTTACAATGACATCTAAGGGCCCCTATTTATTCTAGTACTAGTCCCCCAAAACTTTCTTAATTACATTGATTTTCTAGTTCTCCAGCAATTTTCCAGTTTCCAAATTATAAAATATATCCTTATTTCTTAAGTTTTTCCTTCGCCTCTTACTTTGCTTGCCCTTTTTTTTGAAAAGTTAGGTCACCCCCTAAATAGGGAGCGAATACGGGGCAGGTTTAGTCGTATCTATATCCATACATATTTTCAAAATTAATACCCATTTAGTCGTACCCTCGTTCCTTGTCCATACTTATTTTCAAAATTAATACTCATACCCATACCCATACCCATCAGGTGTTATACAGTTATAACCATATCCATAACCATTGGGTATAGCGGGTTTGCGGTAGCGCTGACAAAAAAACCCATACCTGCTAGAACCCGCAAAATCCGACCCAATGGGTATGGGTATGGGTGGTGAAAATGAAAAAATAAAAGAGTATGGGGTGGATATTGCTAAAATGGGTATGGGTATAGGTCCTATCCGCACCATACCCGTTTTATCAATACCCGCCCCGTACCCGCCCCGTATAAAACTCATACCTGTTTGTTTAAATTTCTAATTTGTAGTTTATACTTGGATATTTCGCTAGTTGCTTTGAGTTGTATGGTATTCAAGACTTCGGTGAGACATTTTGTTAAAAACTATTGTCAAGTACTAATTTATTATTTTGATGGACAAACTTTTAGTTACATTCGGCGTGATATGCTATGTTGTTAGGA
The DNA here is from genome assembly GCA_002740465.1 of Stenocereus thurberi. Lineage (NCBI taxonomy): Eukaryota > Viridiplantae > Streptophyta > Magnoliopsida > Caryophyllales > Cactaceae > Stenocereus > Stenocereus thurberi. The sequence goes on from NCQT01064783.1 coordinate 5,824, forward strand.
ACTTGATATTAATGTGACAAATTGGCTATTTGATGTCGAATATGGGTACAAAATGAGTTTAATTATTTTTTATCTATATGTACCCGAATAAAACCCGCAAACACGCTATGCCCATTGGGTATGGGTATGGGTATGGGTATAGTTTTATACAACACCCGATGGATATGGATATGGGTGTGGGTATAGATTTTGAAAATGGATATGGGTGAGGGCACAGTTAAACTCATTCCGTAACCCCCATTGCCACCCCCAGTATGCGGGTTTTATTCGAATACATATAGACAAAAAAAAATTAAATCCATTTTGTACCCATATTCGACATCAAGTAACCAATGTGTCATATTGATACCAAGCTTTTAACAACATATTATATCACATAGAATGCAACTAAAAGCTTGCTAATCAAAGCAATAAATTAGCACTTGATAATTACATTTTTTAACAAAATGTCCCACCGATGTCTTGAACATCATACAACTCAAAGCAAATACAAAAATATCTAAGTACAAGTAACAAATTAAAACTTTAAACAAATGGATATGGGTTTTATATAGGGAGGGTACAGGGCAGAAACGGTACAGGTATTGATAAAATGGATATGGGGTGGGTAGGGCCTATACCCATACCCATGCCCATACCCATACCTATATCCATTTTAGCAATACCCGCAGTATACCCTTTTTTTCGCTTTCACCACCCATACCCATACCCATTGGGGCACATTTTGCAGGTTCTAGGCGGTTACGAGTTTTTTTTTTTTTTTTTTTTTTTTTTTTTTTTTGGCCGGCCCTAGCCCCATACATACCATCTTGCCAAATTGCCATCAATTGCATAAGTCAGTTGGGTATTAACATTACAAATCAAGCACAAGAGGCTGACTTCTACTGAACCGACCCACTTCTTCATATGCATATGGCCTGCTATTTGGAGAGGGAGAGAGCTGGAGTTGGGCTTCATGATAGGATGAAAGAAACAATGGACTATTAGGCTTATATTACACGCGCAAACCTAGCTGGTAGCATAACTAAACTAGGTTAGGCCCACATGTTTTTTTAAATTATTTTGCTACTTCTAAGTGAGGAACAAGGCAAAAACGAGTTGGGCTGGAGGGCGGGGCCGTGGGAGGTGCTGGGCCGAGTTGTGCTGGAATTAGGCCGCTAACGTCTTTTTTCATTGTTTTCTTCTTTTTATTGGGCTGCATAAACCGGCTACTGGCTTGGCCCAGTTTGCTAAATTTGTATTCGAACAACTTTAACTTGGTCTCCAACTCTCCGTTGCTCGCTTTCATGCCATTATTTTGTTGAACCATTATTTTGTATAAAATAATAAAACTAAATAAAAGACAAAAATAATCTTGACTATGATTAAAAGCCAAGTGCTTACATGCACTTAAATAGACACTTCCAGTTCCCATGCAAATGCCCCTACACCTCGATTTTGCTAATTCTCAAGGAAAATGAAAGAAAATATAATCTATCTATGGTGCTTAACTTACATTCTACAAATTATGGTTGCACTTAATACGTGCAAGAAGCCTTTTAAACTACTAGGTTCTCATAGTAGATGAGTGTGGTCTTGGGAGAGTTTGCAAAAGGTATGCCTATAAAATCTTGAAAGAGGAAAAGAAAAGACAAACAAAAGAAGAAAATATTTTTAAAATTTTTTAAAAAATACATAAATATACACAAAGAAAAACTATTCACACTCAACCAATTATATCGCTCTTGCAACCTACAATTGACCCTCCAAACAAGAGTTAAGTTATAAAAAAAAAAAAAAAAAAAGTTGTTGGAATACAAGGGAAGGAGTCTCTATGATAACACCCACACCTTAATCGCATCTACTTCGATGCGATGCCGTCTCTCCTTGTTCCTCTCTCTAGCACGGTCCACATGGACCTCCTCGGCAGTGACGTCCCCTGACTCCAACTAAGATAGGTGGGTGCGGGCCTCCACTGCAAAAGAAACAGATGTCAGGTTAGTCCACTTGGGCACAAATAAAGATGTCATCTAGTGACTAATTCCTCAACTCGAGTCCTTTCTTCCATTGGATTTAAAACCACTAATTTTGATAGCCTATCCTATTTACTTGCTCAATCATAACTTACATCCTTCTAGATTCAACCCACTTGATTAGTTAGGTAATCTAAGATCTCGTTCTTTGTGGATGATATCCCAAGTACTTGGCGATAAAACAGTGTACTTGCGGTTACAAATTTAAAACTTAAATTCTTCCTATTAGTAAGCCACGAATTGGTAAGACTGTTGTCTGCTTCATTTGAAATTTAATGAACTTACTGAATAGCCAACTATTTTCTCAAGAAAGTAATAAATGGTTTAAACCAAAAGGCACGATTATTTACAGTAAGGTGGCACATGTGATGCAAGATGTCTAACGTAAGTGCAATTAAAACAATTCCCCTTTTTGATTTTCAAATCTCGCCCTTTAAAAAAAAAATCCCTAATGAAGTCATCACTTTGAGGACCATGATCGGATACCTGAGTACAGCCCGCCACAAATGGCTAGACCTGCTGGTTTGCGTTGTTTGAATTTGTATTTAATTATATTTATTTTTATTTTAAAATAGAATGCTTTGAATTTTAGGCATCCTGAGAACTTGACCAGGAGGACATCCCGGCTTCTGATCCATATAGTGGTCACTATTTGGAGCAGAAGCCTGGACAATGCCTCTATTCTAGCCTAAATAATCGCAGACTGCTTGGATCATAGAGCTAGCTTGTATTCGAGAACCATTCGACATTCTGCCCTAATCCGAAGAATTAAGTGGAAAATAAAAATGGATAAAGAAAACTAATTTAATTAAATAGAGTTGTCATTGAGTTTTTTAGGGAAAACTTACAAAACTACATCCACTCCCTTTATCAAATCCAAAACCATAGAGACATCGAAGGGACAAGAGGTTAGATTCAAAGAAAGGCCCAAATAATCCCTTAAGTCTAGACTATTTGTCTCCTTGGGCTTAAGCCAAAAACCTAAAATCGGGAGTGATGGTACGACATTGTGATGAAGTACACAATATCGTCCGTTATCACTAATGGCTTCTACTAATCTAAATAGAAAATATGAATTAATTTTCACTAAATAAAAAAGGCATGCAACATATTAGGATTTAGCAAATCGAATAACAAAGTCTAAATACAAAGTTAGTCTAAAGAAACACAAACAAATAGTTCAAATGGTTATAGCGGCTAGCGAATAAATTAATTACAAAAATTACCAAAATTAAGTATACAAAAATTAAGGGAGAAGAGAAAAAGGAATTTTTCAACTATTGCCCTCAAGTTTACCTACTAATCTCTTTAGGAAATCCAACAGGATTTGGACAGCATAATGTCACTCATGGATTTTTGTATCTCTCTAGTTCTCTCCTGAATAATTTTTTTCCTTCTTTTTTCCCCAACATAATGTCACTCATGGATTTTTGTATCACTCTAGTTCTCTCTAGAGCGTGGCTTCCTTTTTATAGGGGCTAAAGGATAAATTGTATTGAACCCAAAAAAATGCAGCAAATAACTAATTACGTATCACTAAGAAAAATTTGTCTAGTCAACCGAATCATCATATTAAGTTTTATCTGATCTTATCACTCCATATGCATTTTGAACACAGAAAAATGAACAATGAATGCGGCTCAGTTCGAGCTAGGTCCACCCTAAGAAACCGAACTTGCTCCTCGATGGACTGGGTGGTAGAACCGCACCAAGTTCTGGATAGTTGGGCTAGGCCTGACATTTAACCTGTTTAAAGTTTGGCATTTAGGAGCTAATTAAAGGTTCCATTCCTATTGGGCCTTCAAATATAAAGATTGTGTCATAGGTTTCACCATCGTGCATTTGAAGATCAAGACACTATTTAGGTGTCTACATGTGTAAAGTATCACAAGCGATCAGAAGGTCATGTGGAGTAGCCACATAACTTCTTTTCTCAAGTACTATGAGGTAAATTCAATACTCTATTTACCAATTCAATTTAATAAATGCACTATTCACATATTTTTCCTATTATTTGTAATAGGATTGTCTTTAAAAAATTTTAAAAAAATAAAAAAAATGATTTAAATGTAAAACAAAAAAAAGGATTTAAAGTAGGTTAAGCATAAGGAATGAAAATTATGATATTGAAAAAAAAAAAGAACAGAAAAGCTCAACTTGTTAATAAACAAAAGATTCTCATATATCAATTTTTTTTTTAGCTATTTAAAAAAAATCAATACGTTCTTATCTTAATACAACATGAAACTGCCTTTTGACTTTCCTTGTATTGCAACCGATACAACCCTAGTGCGCTATAACAATCTCCACACACAGTGGCGGATCCAAGGTTTTCAATTAGGGGTGTCCACCTATGAACATTTACCACCAAGTGTACCATAAAATAAAGTTTGAACAATACATAAAATATTACAGTACATGAAATGTTGCAGTAGTCTACTATGACAATTGTCCTTCCTGTTTTTTCATTTTTTGAAATCGATACATGATAGAATCATTAGAAATTGAGTCAAATACGTCTTTTTCTATATAACAAACCAAGCAATCATTCAAAAACGAATCACACATTCGATTACGAAGTCTATTTTGATGATTTTCATTGCCAAAAAAGCTCTTTCCACGGTTGCTGTGGACACTGGCAATATCAATGCCGAATTCAATAACCTAAACACCAATTGATAGGTAATGTCTTTCTTTGTCTCCACCATTACTTTACAAAGATCACCAAGCCCTTGTAAGCCCTTAAATGCTTCATCAGATTGCACATCAAGAACATAATTAGCAAGTTGATGTTCAAGTGTCGTAACCTCAAAATCAGAAAAATCATTGGGATAAAAGTGCGCCAATCTGATCAGCTGAAACTAGTCAAAAGCACTAAAATGATCGCATGGACTTAAGTAAGCCACACAAGTGAGAAGCTCAGTGTTAGTCTCACTGAAGCGACGTCTAAGGTCTTCAAGATATAGATCCATAACTATGTAGAACACTTCCACCCGATAATAAAACTCATAACTACGCTCCTCGATATTGCGGCGTGGTCTCCCTGGAAGGACCCATTTATCATCCATGTTTGGAATATGAATCTTATGTTTTACACAAAAAGTACGTGTTTTATCCATAAGAGAGTTCCACCCATCATTTCTCATCGATTCCAATGACTTCCTTGTGACTTGGACAAGTTTAATGGCATTTGCAATATTTTGATCCTTTTTCTGCAAAGCTTGTAAAAGATCATATGTGATGCCCAAAATATTCAACATTAATTGAAGAGTGAAAGCAAAATTAAAGGAACTCAAATAAGCTATTCGCGAAGTAGCATCATTCCGTATAGTTTAAGTTTCCCCTTCAAGTTTGATAAGCTCAAGTACATCCATTAGAGAATCAAACAATAGATTCACATTCAGTAGTGATTTGTAGTGAGATCCCCAACGTGTATCACCGGCCCTTATAGCAGCAAGTTGTTGATTTAACCCACGCCCAGTTTCAATCTCATCATTCTTCAATGCCTCCTTAACTTTTTCAGCTTGTTTTTCATGCAAAAGATCATGTCATTTACAAGAAGCTCCCACAACATTTATAAGTTTACCAATTTCATCAAAAAGATCTCCAAGATAATTATTGTTCCTTGCAAGAGCTACCAATGTAGGTTGAAGTTGATGAGAAAAATGATGAATCAAGCAGGCACAATTATTCCCATTTAAGATCAACGTCTTAAGCCCATTGAATTTGCCTTGCATATTACTTGCATCATCATAACCTTGAGAACGTACCCTTGACAAACTCAAACTATGTTCTGCTAACAAAGAGCCAATTTCGGCTTTCAAAGATAAAGAAGAAGTGTCCTGAACATGTACAACACCAACGAACCATTCCTTGACAATTCCCATTTTATTCACAAAGCGAAGAACAACACCCATTTGCTCTTTATGCGATACATCTCCAGACTCATCAACTAATAAACCAAAGACATCATCTTTAAATTCTTCCATGATGGAATATAGTGTTTCTTTAGCAGCAGCATGCACAATATCTTTTTGGATAAAAGGTGACACTAATTTCTTGGTTTTGGAAGCATTATCCAACACAACATTGGCTATGACTTCATTCAAATTTGCAGCAAGCTTCAGAAGTTCAAGAAAGTTTCCTCTCTTTCTGATTCTTCAGATTCATCGTGACCACGAAAAGGTAAACCTTGATGCAACAAGTATCTTGAGCAACGAATAGAAGTATTCAAACGAAGTCGATATTTCTTTCTAGTTTCTTCATCATGTCTATCTAAAGAAACTTCAATGGATTGCCAGGGCCTTCTTAAGTTTTCATAATCTCTCAAAGTTTTGCTGTGAACACTATTAAAGTCACCAACATGACTATCGAATGAGTCAAGTTTATTCCAAGTTGAGAATCCCACCTTAATAAAGTCTCCACTTCGATTTTCTCCAATATTAGCAAACAAGTAGCAACATAAACAGAAGGCAGCATCTTTATATATGCTATACTCTAACCAAGTCCCATACTTTTCAAACCAAGAAGGATTAAAACGACGCAACCTTCCTCCAATTAGTTTTTGTGGAAACTTATGAGAAAGAGGTTGGATTGACCCATTAGCTATGTAGTATCTTCTTATTTCATCTTGTAGATTGGGAGGATACTCTAAAATCATTTTTCTCAACCCAGATCCATTGGAAGAGTACTCAAATCAAACTCACTTCCTCTAGAAGATTGACCCCACTTGGTCCAGTACCTCCACTTTTATGAGTATTAGATTCACTCTTATTTCCCCCATCTCTTTGACACTTGTTAATATTAGAACCAACTCCACTACTATTTGTATTATTTTCTCCACCTTTTTCAGATTGTTTCCTTTTCAAATATCTTAAAATGAAATTGGATCGATCCATATAAAACTGGAGAAAAAAAAGAATATGAAACTCAGAAACTAAGCTCACTTAGTTACAACAAGTAACACATCAGTTCAAATGAAGAGTTGACACAAGCAAATGAAGCAACCAAACTACCACGCTTGACAAGCAATTGATTCATTGATTGAAAATCAAACCAACAGCAAAATATTAGTTCACTGAAACAATTTGATCACGTTTCACTGAAATAGAACAAAGCATGAACAATTTCACTGAAGGTGTACAAAATCCACTAAGCTCACATTTCACTGAAACAGAACAATTTCCATCACATTTCAAGCCTTGAAGGTGTGCAAAATCCACTAAATCAAGCATGAACAATTCACTGAAACAGAACAAAGCAAAAATCTCACAAGGCAACGACAACAACCAATGGATTATGGAACAACCGAACAAACCAGACTAAAGTAACCAGTCCACCGAAACAGAACAAAGCAGAGCGGGGATTCCAGGTAATCTCGGAATGAAAGCTGAAGCATGAAAAATTAACCACAACACATAAAACCTAACAAGGCAACAAGCTTATAAGCAATTCCTTGGCTGATTAGCTGAACAATTAAGTAATTAATTGCAAAATTACGAAACCCTAACCCAACTAACCTCAGGTACTCAGTAACGGAGTTGGATCGATGTGGCTCAGCGGCTGTGGAGTGTGGGCTGACCGAGTGACCGGCTGAAGAAGTGAAGCAGAACTGCAGAAGAACAATCAACATGAACCAAGCGATTCAACTTTCAAGCCGCGAGAGCGCGAGAAACAGAGAGTCAGAGATACTTATCCGGTAACTTTGACGGCAGCCGGCAACCTCACAGAGTGGGGATTAGGGGAGTAGGAGGCTCGGCCGTCCAGCTAGCGTTCGTCTCAGGCGGGCAACTGGGCAAGGGCAGAGATTCAGAGAATGAGAGTCGAGAGAATCAGAGAAGGCATGGAAGCAGCAGTGAAGCACACGGTGAGCTGAAAAAAATGAGAAAATTAAGCTAGGCCCTTTCTTTAAAAATGAAAACTGGCTTCACTTAATGGGCCGCGGACGACCGGTCCAGTTATTTAATTTTCAGCACCAATTCTATCACTAGTTACAAACTCATTTTCACATTTTTTTGGGCCTAATTTAAGGGTGTCCACTTTAGATATTTATCTAGGGTCCAAATAGGATTATTACAATTTTTTTTAGGCCCCTACCCTACACATGGATCCGTCCCTGTCCACACACACAAACTTTGCATGTATATTTAGTTCCTTATATCACAAAACGATTCCATGTATATTGATTCTCTCTACTCCGAATCCCCCACTGTGGCTCTGCTCCTTCCGAACCCTCTTCATTCTCTTGCCTCCTCTTGTCCTGCATCCATCATGCTTCCAAAAGTAGATATTTGGGGTGCCATATTAGTAAATAGGAATTTTAAAAAATGTGAAATACATGATGTAATCAATAATAAACACGTAACAACCAACACAGGTTGATTCAAGTGGTTTAGTACTTGTTCTCCTCAAGCAAGGTCTCGAATTCAAGTCTTGTAAATAGACGAAAACTACGATGGAGCCATGATGAGAGTTTTACCCCTTATTAGGCCAACAGTAACTCGACTCCAGTAAAATGGTAGATCAAAGATCAAAAAATAATAATAATACACATGTAAATCCTACCAATATATGCTGTCAAAAGCATATGATAAATTTGCAAAGTAATTTAATCCTCATTAGCCAAGGCTCAAATGCTGCCACTCTATCCTAAA
>NCQT01064805.1:0-10486 GCA_002740465.1 Stenocereus thurberi
ATATATATATATATAAGCCCATCAGTTTGGGTTCCACTTACAGATAATAATCAGCAACAGTTTAATTATGATTTTCTCTCTCCCTAATTTTGAACTAAAATGAATTAAAATGCGCGCGCTCAATGAAAAATGAGTTTTTATTTTTACAGTATAGAGTGAATGTATTGAGTTTTAGCTCATTGTGCGAATATTTTTGTATTTTATGTTTTTAGGTAAATAAATTGTTGAATCCGCACTTGTTTAGTACGAGGGATGCAGGGAATAGCAAAAAAGGTTTAGACGAGCTCACAGTGACATTTGAGAAAGTCAAAAGTCATCAGAAAATAATCTTGTGGGTTGCTAGAATTTCGTTGAGTTTAATATGTATAAATTATGTACTGTGTGGCAGCTAGATAAGCTAAAGTGTGCCATAATGCTTATGTTAAGTAAGTTGCTCAAGTCTTATCCCTCCTGGGATGACGATAACATCTTAACTGTATTATTCCAGACTATTAGCGACTAAAATATTAATGATTAAGATTAATCAGGTGATTACAAGTTGGGGCGTTACAAAAAGAAACAAAATCATACGGTAAATTGTTGCGTACACTCATGTGCACGTACTCCCGTATCTAATTTATGTTTTTATTTGGAGTGTATTTGTCATATATTATATTTTTTAATATTTAATTACTTATGTGTCACATGCATAATCTCGAATATATGATATATCCTTTGAAATCGTACAACTAGAAAATCAGCTTTGACATGAATCCGCTATTCCGACCTGGAATTTTAAAAGAGACCAAATCCGACATTTTTTAAGTAAATTATGAGAAAAACTTCATTACAAAAGAGAATGCACTGCAGCCACATTAACAATATTGGTAGGACACTAATTAAACGAAACTCGACAGCTACTAGAGCTAATTAACCAGGCCAACCACTGCGCCATCTTATTACCATTTCTCCTAATTAAAGACAATTAGCAGACTGAAAAAGAGAGATCAGATGATTTAGGTCACGTTGTATGGGGTTGATCGGCAAGTTCACGCTAACATACACGTATAGTTAGTTCCCTTTTAATAAGTTCTGAAAATGTGGTGCCTTTTTCGCTTAAGCCCTGTTGAATAATTATCTAGATAATATAACATCTAAAACAACTAACTCAAAATGGATATGAAATCTGAACTAATCTAAAATCAAATCTTAATCAAAGTTAATTTTTATCTGTTAGATAAACTTATTGGACCAAATTTTAGCAGGCCTCAAATTATTTCGAACTGAAAATCACCTAACTTGAAAGCAAACTGAACTAAATCTAATCGCTTGAACAATGAACACGACTTTGACCCAGGATTAACCGTACTCAACTTGAAACCAAATGAATAATCCTTTTGCCAAATTGTTGGTTGCATCAGTTAGCATGCCTTTAACTTGCTAATGATTTATGAAGCCAAGTCATTCTTGTCAAAAACCAACTCAATCAAAAAATTTAAATAAACGACTTAAGATATATGAACAAATTTCATACTCTAATGAATCCCCTTATATAAATACTTTTTGAACTTGGAACGTGGATGTTTGAAAAGTCTTCTATACATAGTTTATCTACTATTGCTTTCTACTTAATGAACGTTTATGTTAAAGTATAAATCTATTCATGGGCTTCAACCATCAGCTTAAGCTTTTGGTTGAGAAGATTCTTGAACACGGTATCAGAGCCTTTCTTGACCGAGAGGTCTCGAATTCAAATCTCAGCAGTCCCCATATTGATTTATTGCGCAAGGTAGGGGGAGCCTTTGCAGCAACTACGCTTCAAACCCAAAGGACATTCGCGTGAGGGACCGTGTTAGAGTATAAACATATTCATTGGTGATTGTTGAGTTACTATACATTCGGTAAACACCAAGCTGATTTGCTACTATCATCCAATGAGGGTGATTGTTGTGTAAAATTACCGCAAGTGTACGGTGTAGCTGTAACTAGCAATTAGCAAATACGGGTTGTGTCCACATAAAACTTTTTTTCAATCACCAAATCGAGTTACAACAGTCGATTTAGGCATGAGTCCACTTAAATTGATTGATACCAGAAAGATTTGCTGAAAACTAATTAGTTTATCTAATTCAATAATAATAAAGGTCCTATATTGGGATTCACCATACTATTATGCTACATGTGTCATAAACTAAATCAGGCAAACCTGCCCAAAAAAGTAATTGAAGTGGAAAAGATTACAATCTAAAACGCACCTACGCCTTCTCTCGAGGATCAATAGACCGACTCAATGATTCCAATTATCTATTTTCATGAAATTAGAATTATCAAAGTCACAAGATTGAGCAATCAAGAATTCTCAATGGAAACCCTAACTATTTCACGTCAGAAAAATCAACCGCTCATAAAGTCACACTAGATCAAGGACTCAACTTTTGATGAACTCCTAAATCCTAATTAAGAACAATGAATAAATCTCTCTCGTGCAATTCAACAAACACCTAGCACACTAAGTAAGATTTCAAATTACAACCATGGGCATAATTCGCAAAAACCCAGAACATGATTCAATTTCTCATAATATGGGTACTCCTAGTCGAAAACTGAAAATTTAGTCTCTAGTCATATTGAGTGAAGCAATTTCAGCATTCGAGTCAAATTGCATGAACAAGAACGAAAACTAGAAGAATAACAACAAAGGAGAGAGAAAGAAGAAACAAACTTAGGTTAATCGATTGCAAAATTCAAGTCTTGAACAAGCTTCAAATCTACCATATACCTATAGTGCTAATCTTACTTAGACTTAAAATTCACCCTCGAAGTGTTTAGAGAGGTTTTTTCCAGGACAAATCGCGTAACCCTCAAAAAACAAGATGATTGGGAATTAAAGGGGAATTAAAGAACAAATCACATCCCACTAAGCCTGCAGGACAGCGACGACCTTCCTGTTGCCTGGGCAACGGCTGTCGCTTGTCCTGCAGCTTTGCTTCTTCACTTATCCTTGCTCCTTTGCTTCTCTATGTGACTCTCTTTGTTCTTGCATTTCCCTGTTTATGTGTATTTAGTTGCTCCCCTTCTGTCAATAACTCAGAAAATGCCTGTGAAAGAGTTGACAAGGGATTAAAAGAAGGCAATAGGCTTGGAGGGGATAAAACTTGGCCAAATTTCACTAAATTAAAGGGGAAATAAGGGGAAATGAACCAGGGAGGATTAAGAAAGAGTCAAGTTTAAAGTTTATCAATGATTCATAGACATACTAGTATCTAGTGTAAAGATTGATGTGGACTATTGTACAAAGGGCATGGGTGTGACCAGCTACTCTCTTTTGGCGATTGATGTGCACCTGAGCAATCAGTCCGTGAATCCATTGAAAACTTCAAAGTCTTCACTCACACAATGATTACATATTTAGTGTTTTGGAAAATTTAAGAAAAGGGATAAGTGAGAGGAGTATTTTGAGGCCTCCAGATAGGATCGAAGTTATTTTTCCTGAAAATTTTATTCATCCAATGTGCAACAAGTATTTCTAAATACATCTTTCAGATACAAGAATGTCTCTCTTATGCTCATGTTGCACTCACAAGTATAAGCACTGTGCATTAGGAGTAAACATTAATTCAAAGGGACAGTAATGTTAGAAACTCTCTTGATCTATGCCATTCTAGGCATAGCTTTGCAAGCATTTTATTCCACATAGTTGTAATTATACTCATGCTTCTTCATGAAAAAATGACACACCCTTACATAGTTACATAAAACATTATGACTTTAAGTGTGGATAAGTCTTTTCATGAAGAATTAGTAGTTAGTTAAATAAGTAATTTAACTATTGTACCTAGAGCTGGGTAATAGGTCGTGTCGGGTCGGGTTCGTATTTGTGTCGAACTTAAACAGGTTGAAAATTTTTTGACCTGAACCTAACCCGTTTATTAAACGGGTTGAAAAACCTTGACATGTACCCATTTAATTTTTAAACGGGTTGACCCGCTTAACCCGTTTAAGATAAATAAGTCAAGTTCAGTCGCCTAATTAACCATTTACACATTTAATATCTTCAACTAATACGTAATTATAGTGTTAGAAATTAAGTTTATATATCACATTAAATAATTACTCTTTAAAATTTTCCTGATACGTCATAATTCACAATTTTTAAAAATTTTTATATTCTTAATTAGCTAATAAAAAGTAAATGGAAAAATGACAAATGGAAAAATGAGTTGAGTTATTTAACTCATTTAATTAAACGGGTTAAATAGGTACTTTTTCGTGTCGAGAATCCCAACCTGAACATACCCCATTTAATTAAACGGGTTAAATGTGTCAACCCATTTAATTAAACGGACCGAAAATTTATATCCAAACCCACTTAACTTCGTGTCGGGTTCGGATTGGTAATTGTGTCGGGTCAACTTTTTCCAACTCTAATTGTACCTCCTCATTAATCATGCCTCTTTAATTAATTAACCAAAATCAATTAATATTACCAAATTTTCATTTTCCAACAATCCCCCACCATTTCCGTAATAGATGGCATTAAGAACTTCTGAAAGTTCTGTACATAAGGAGGTGTTGAAATGATTGAACCGCACTTAGTGACTCATTCGTCACAGGATTAGGATGACATGGTAGATTAAGCTTTGAACCAATCTATCCTCTGTGACCACCTGCGATTAAGTCACACACTATACTTCTATCCCAAGATCACATAGTAATCCCCACACATTTAAAACAGCCATGTGTCTGTATCTAATTCGTAAGTGCTCTATCCGAGCTCAACAGAAGTGACCAAACTTCACACTTACTAGGTGAATCCTCATCCATACTCCCACATAAAGTATTAGTGGAACCATTTGAACATAAGAAACAAATCAGACCACTGATTAATTACGAATAGCTTAACCAAGCATTATTTCTATATCCCACTCAAATGTTTTCCATTAGGATTCACTAGGAGCATATGCTCCCCCTCCTTTAGAATATATGGAAATTGCCAAACGCTCCAGCGGCAATAAGAGCGAGTGCTCACAAACTACATAGATGGTGTACTTTGACTGATTGAACTTAATACCTGGTGGTTTCCATCAAGCATTAAGTTGAGCATCCTCCATGGATGGTTCACTATGGGCTTTATGCATTGACTCCAAATTAGATTAAATAATTGTAAGTTTATCATATGAAATTTCTAAGTTGATTATATATATATTCATGGACTAACGTAAATATTTACTTATTTACAATATATTCATATGCCATTTAAAGTATGGTAACATGATTTAGGACATGATAATCGCAATCGTCACTAAGTTGTGATCAAAGATGACAATAGTCATGTGAACAGCATTCCTATTTACAAATTAACCAACCACAGTCGTGGCTTTGTAAGAATACTGACATCATCATCCCGCTGCCATAACCCACCATAACTTCGATGGCGGACAACTACCAGCAGTAAAATCACACAGAATTATATCCCAAGCATTCTTTAGAGCATTTTTACCAAAATGAAATCGTGCAATTTAATCATTGGTATAAAAGTCCATGAGCATCATGCTAAATGCTTTTGATATTCACTCGTTTTGACGGTGCAAACCTGAAAGAACATGAATTATGATCTTAATTATTACACACCGGTTTGAAAGATACCAGATGCATATGGCTTGTGTTCATGGGCACCGAACAGACACCAATATCCCAAAATACCATATCCCAGTATAGAATTAAAAAATTTATAAATATACACAATCATATGAACCCTTTGTAGGCCACAAATTTTGTGTAACAGATTCAACATTAATAAAATCATTAATGTTAACTTCATTAAGAGAAAATATCATCTCCCTGCACTACGCCACTTTAACATGTACATACCATACATGTACTAGTGCACATGGCCTTCCATTGTCAATAATCCAACAATATGCCCAAATTTATTCGAGGAAGTAGAAAGTACTTTTCTACCAATTCCTTTAAAAAAAAAAAAAAACCCTCTACCAACCTCCTCCAGCACGAGAAAATTATAAAGTCTTTAAATTGTTGGGGAAATTAAGGAGAACAGTTCAGTGAGAAGATTATCCTGAGACCTCTAGATAGGACTGAAGTCGTTTTTCCTAAGGACTTTATTCACCCAATATACAACGAGTATTTTAGAATAAGTTTTTGAGATATAAGAAGATCTCCCTTATACTTGTGTTGCACTCACAAGTATAAGCAGTTAAGCACTAGTGTCTTAGGAGTAGACAGAAATTCAAATGGATAGTAATGTTGAAAACTCTCTTGATTCATGCAATTCTAGGCATTCCTTTGCAGGCATTGATTATACATATTTATACCTATACTCATACCTCTTCATCAAAGTAGACACCCTTTCATAAAATATTGTACAAGTGTAGGTATGTCTTTTTGCGGAGAGTTAATTAAATAAATAATTTAACTAATGTACTTTTTCATTAATCATGTCAATTTAATTAATTGACCAGAATCTATTAATGTTACCAAATTTCCATTTTTATGGAAATTAATATTACAACGGTGCTAATGCTTGACAGACAGGATCATTGTCTGATGGTCGTGCAAGTTTCCAGACCAGATGGACAGATGGTGATAAGCCGCTCTGAGAATATGACACAAGGTTGAACAACTAGGCAGTGCCAGTTGGGACTATGATTGCTGCTGCTTTCGCTTTGTTGCTCTAATTGCTTTATGGCACAAAGTTGAACAACATCACCCAGTCTAGAATCTCGAGCACTAGATGACAGGAAACAGCCAAACAGGGCAGCCTGAATTTGACTCAACTTTGAATTCGCCAAGCTGAGATTGACCAACCTAAATTGCCTTATCAATATTGATGGGGAATAAACTCCATTTTAGCTACCAAACCTGAAATTAATATGAAATATACTTCCTGGGTTTCTGCTGATTAGTAGGCTGCAGCCCGATTAACCAGTAACTCTAGTTTCAGAGTTGAATATCAAAGGCAGAATGATTAGTCAGTGAACCTTAATATTTCAAAGATATGATCGAAATTTACTTTTTCTAAATCTCGATCTGCCATTCAGTTCCCTAGCCAGATGAGGGGAACAAGAATTGCATACAGCAATAGATCAGTACAGCTTTACAATAAAATCATACAAGCAATTCCAAAATAAAAGAATACAATACACTAGCTTAACAAAGTCCCTAACCAAACTTTTCATATGTCGGAAAAACAAAAAAAAAAATCCCTGGTTATCTTCCTTGTTCATCTCCTCCAAAGATGGAGTAGGGAGAGTCTGAACCAGCTTCAATATCCTTACTTGATGCAGCATGATATGAATGTATAAAATCCTCGGATCGTGTAAAACCATCCTCTCGGCGGCTACAACCACCTTTCTTCCCACTATATCCCCCTGGCATAGGCACCAACTCTGGCAAGGCGGCCTCGCCCTCCAAGTACCTAACCACCTGCCTCATCGTGGGTCGTTCATTGGGGGCCTCAACTGAGCACATCAAGGCCAACTTCAACACCATCTCAGCCTCCTCCTTGTCATACTTACTCTTCAATTTAGGGTCAATTACATCTAGTATGGAGCCATCCTTCCAACTATCCCACACCAAATCGACCAACATCAACTCCTCTGGTAATGCCCTTGGCTCAATAGGCCGCCTTCCACAAGCCACCTCCAACATCAAGGCACCAAATGCGAACACATCCGAGCTTGTTGTGGGCTTCCCTGTTCGTGTAAGCTCTGGAGCCAAATACCCAAGAGTGCCCACAACCCGGGTTGTGCTAGGATTTGCTCCATGGTCATATAACTTGGCTAACCCAAAGTCACCAAGCTTGCCATTAAGTTCAGCATCAAGCAGCACATTTCCTGCCTTCACATCTCTATGTAGCACGGTCTGCTCCCACCCTTCATGAAGATAGAGCAAACCAGACGCAACCCCTTTGATGATCTTGAACCTCTGATCCCACCTTAATAACATTATTGGGGGGTCATTAAACAAGTACTTATCCAAACTCCCATTAGGCATATAATCATAGACTAGGATCAAGTCTCCCCTGCGCCGGCACCAACCAAGCAATTGGACCAAATTCCGGTGGCGCAACCGACCAATGCTGGCAATCTCAGCCACAAATTCCTGAAGCCCTTGCTTTGATTCATGGGAAACCCTCTTCACAGCTACTTCTGTATCTGACTTTGGAAGGGTACCTTTGTAAACCCTGCCAAACCCACCAAAGCCAAGTAGCTGTTTTTCCTTGAAATCCCTTGTAGCTTGCTTTAACTCTTGGTAGGTGAATCTATGAGGACCAACATCAAGCTCCCATGGCTCAATCACATCCCTATTCTTATACCACCAAACTAAATAAACAGCCAATCCCACAAGAATAAAAAACACAAAAACTGATGTTACTGAGGACCCCAAAATCAAGCCGAAGTTACTCTTCTTTGGTTTTGGGAGGGTAGGCAGGGAGGAGAGATCTAGAGGTCTAGCTTGACCATTCACCTTGAAACTCCATCCCAAGATGTAGTGTGAACTTGCAAGCAAACCAGTCGAAGCTGAAAACCCCACATACATAAACTCATCCAAATAGGGTGATAAGTCCACATTATAAGACAAAATGCTCCTAGTAGGCTTATGAGAGGTAAGAGAAAGACTAACATTCAACTGATTCTTAGGTGAATCATAATCAATCCAAGCCAGAATTCTTTTCCCGCTCTTCATAGTAATATTCTGAGCAGTGGAATTCCCATCAATGAAATAAGCAGCAGGAACAGAAGCATTTGAAGTCATCCTGTTTATATCAATCCCCACATGATTATCATTGATATCCTTGAACTCAAAATCCTGAACTTCATCAAATTCAACAGCAAAAATATGATTTGTCCAATTCCCATTATCAGATGAACTGAGAAGGCCAAGATACTGGCTGGGAAGAGCGTCAGAGAGCTCTTTATTGGGGGCAAAAGCAAAGGCAAAGCCATGCCCACCAAGTGTTTTAAACTGAGGCACAATAACAAATGCAAAAACTGTTGAAAAAGAAACAGCTTTCCCAGTTTTTGAGCTTTTAACCCTAATTGAAGATTGGTAAAATGCATGACCCAGAAGCCTCGATTGGTCACCGGTCAATTGGAGAATTCCATTGCTATCAATCTTGGCATCCCCATTAAGGGTTAGGTTGTCACCGGCATCACTGAACCCATTGAAGTAAAGCTCTTGGCTTTGAGAAAAACAGGGGTTTATAAACAAGTACAGAAGAGAAACCCAGAAAATTTTGAGGTTTAAAGCCATTAACAGAGCTCGTTTGGATGAAATTGGATCAGGGTTTGGTAGATTGATTTCCAATTCCCTAGAGAGACGGAAGAGAGAGAAAATGAGGGTGGTGGGCTGTAAAGTGAGGAAAAGAGCATAGAAAAGAAGCCGATTTGGACATGTGACCATGCTTTGCATTTGTTATGGCTAAGTACGGGAATCCAATCTTTCAAAAGCCACAACTACTCACTCAATTAGTAATCAAAGAGCACCAAGCAGGCGAGTCGGCCACGCTTCCTCCTAGGTTCGACCTCTGACCTCTTATCGTGTCACCAGCCACTAGGGAAAAAAAAAAAAAAAAAAAAGAAGGAAAAAAGGGATTTTTTTCGTTAAAAGCAAAATCTTGGGTTTTCTTTGTTTTTTTAAAATCAAAACAAATAAAACTTAGGTATGAAAGTCGGGTGCCCAAGTGCTAAATCAGCGCCTAACCGCTAATGAATTTGATTACTGTAAATTTTCGTATGACTAATTAAAATTTTATTACTGAAGGAATGGTTGGTGAGTAAATTAGTGTAGAAACTTGTAAAATTAATAAGTATCTTAAAATTTTAATGGATGAATAATATAATCTTTATCTTGATAAGAAGTTCTAAAAATTATATATTTTTGGCATTCTGTAAGTTATTTTTTAGCATCAAAAGGTAATATATATGTTTTGTATTTATTTTACTTTTTGTTTTTCTAAGAACCCGTGCAATGGATGACCCGCGGGCCAAAAAATGAGGGGGGCGGGGGAAGTTTGGCCCGGGATTGCACACTGGAGTGCTCGCCCGCGTGGGCTCGGGGGAAGGCTGCAGGTCGCAAGCGGTCCCGCGTCCTTTTTTTGTCTTATTCCCCCCCGAAACGACATCGTTTTGGGGGGGGACGGTTTTTTTTTTTGGGCCTGCAAAAGCTGGGCCGGTGGGCCACCTGGGCTGGCAGAACAGGCTGGCAGGCAGTGGACTGTGGAGGAAGCAGCCCGTGACCTTGTTTTATTATTATTATTTTTTTTTTGGTGAGAATGCTTGTCCGTGACTTTGTGATTTTTTTATTTTTTTATTTTTTGGTGAGAATGCTTGTGTTTTGCGCAGTATAAATTGCAGAGATATTTGACCCTCCTCCCATTGTCCTGGACAAGTTCCCGCTGAAAATTGCTTGAACAAAATACGTTGTTTTGTTAAATTTCAGTGATTTCACATCTGAAGTGAATTTCCACAAGGGCTGTGCGGAGGAA
>NCQT01064807.1:11580-24962 GCA_002740465.1 Stenocereus thurberi
CTATGTTTAATCTTCTTGCTTTGTTTCTTCAAATACTACAACCACCTCCCCCAAGGGCTACCTAACTTAATTTAACAAAGGATCCAAATTAAAGCAGAAAAGGAGGGAGATATATTGACAAAAGCAAATATAGTGCTCAATGCAATCACAATCCTAACATTAGTAGCCTCATTGTTTTCAATGTTTTGGAGGAGTAGTTAATGGGTTGGAGTAAATTGAGAGCATTTTTAAAAGAGGTTACAAATAGGTTGGAATATGTTAAAATATATTCAATAATTGGAACAGATAGCATGTTAAGCGTGCTAAAAACGAATGGACCCTACGTGTCTCCAAGAGTCATGCAAATGTGCATGAATTTGTTGGGGGTTGTCTTAAGGAGATAAATGGATATGAATAAAAAAAAAATACATGTCTGTCTAAGGTAGTTCATGGGGACATGCCTTCACAAAAAAGAGCATTAGATTAGACCAAAATAATAAAGTTAGCCCCTTCATAAAAGATATAAGCGTGTAAAGAGCATTAGCTTATATAAATGACTCCGCCTACTAGCATGGCTATAAATACCAACACTGTCCTGGCAATATCAACTTCTTCTACAAAATCTGAGAAGAGTTGAAACTATTGTAGACGACCTGGGCATGTCATATCTAAATGCAGAAAATTGCAACATAAGAATAATAAGACTCAGAGCAATATGCCCAAAGGTAAACCACATCACCGTCAAAGCGATGTAGCTGTGTCAGTCACTGAAGAATTATCATCATCTTTCTTTTTGAATGATCTTGAGACCATCTTGAAGTACCTTGCTGCAAGCTCTTCTACATTAGCATCTGCCTAACCGACTGCAGTCTCTTCAGCTCTCTTAGTCACCCTAGGTATTTCACATTTGTGGTTCTTTGACTCTGGCTGTTGTAACCATATAACAGCGCAGTCTAGTTCTTTTGTCTCAAAAATCACCCTTAGCAGAGCTTCTTCCATTCACACTGCTGATAACTCAAAATTACATGTTGGTCATACTAGTGCTATATCGACGCCAAGCTTATTTCTGCCCGATGTTTTTTTGGTTCCTCGACTCACATTGAATCTTATATCCGTTGGTCTGTTATGTGGGCTTGGGTTTAAGGCGACATTTTCAAATCATGGTTGCATCTATGCCAGTTGCTCGTTGTGCTGCTACTATACCGTAAGCCTTATAGCACTCTAGACTTGGTCATGTCTTTATTTCCCGCTTACGTTCATTGGTTTCTAGTGGTGTTTTAGGTCAAATTGATATTAGTCAAAATAATTGCCAAGCTTTCAGCCGGCAAAATTTCATGCTTTGCCCTTTAATAATAGTGATTCAATTGCCAAAGCTCCTTTTGATCTTATTCTTTTGGATATTTGGAGCCCATCTCCTAACCCTACAATAGGAAGGTCACGTTACTTTGTCAAGAGGTTCTAAAGGCTCTCAAAATTAGGCAACTTCTTCAATAGTGTCTAACGAGCAAATGAGTCATTCATTTGGAGGTAATGCTTTTGTTGCTTCATCTTTTAAGCACCTTCCTCAAATACTGTGATACTTAACTCTGTGAGCAAGATCATAGACTCTAGTGCATCTGACCATATGACACCACATGCTCAGTTATGTTCATCAATGAGACAACCAAATAGAGCAATCTTTATAGGACTTCATGATGGTAACACCAAAACAGTCACTTATATTGGAACAATGAAACTGACTGATGACATTGTGCTCAAGGATGTTATCTATGTACCAGATTTCAAACATAACTTATTATCAGCAAGCAAAGTTCTAAGTGACACAAAATTGGTTGCTTACTTCACATCCAATGGTTTCTTATTCTATGACCCTATTTTTAAAGGCAACATGGCTGAAGGTTACCAGGCAGGTGGCCTCCATAGGCTGGACATACTTGCTAGTCACAAATATCAAGATCCTTAAGCTTCTAGTTCTATTTCTCATACGTATTGTGTTGATAATAATAGTCCTCAGTTTTCTGGCAGTAGTGTTCTGCAGACTATTTTCTTTGGCATGCTAGGCTAGGACATGGATCTATGTCCAAAGTTTCTCACATTCCATGTATTGAGAAATATATGAATAAAGGAGATTTTACATTTGAAGCATGCATTTTGGCTTCCTTTGAGTACTTCAATGGCGGCTACAACTTTTAAGTTGATTCACATGGATTTATAAGGGCCCTCTATGGCGTTAGATATGATTGGAGGAAGCTATTTTTGACCACAATAGATGACTATACTAGATATATTTCGGTGTATCTACTACAAAATATGATGAGATCACCCACATATATTCATAATTTCATTCCATTTGTGCAAACCATTTCTAAGGAAAAATCAAATATATCAGAAGTGACAATGGGACAGAATTCTTTCAAGACGTCCATTCAGATGTGTTCAGAAAATTTGACATTGAACACTAGCGAAGTGTTTCAAAAATTCCTTAGCAAAATGGTCGAGTTGAGAGAAAACGCATGCATCTTATTGAGACAGCAAGAGCCATGACTATGAGGGTTCATGCAAACCTTCCTTATAAGTTCTGGGGAGTGTGTATTCTAGTAGCAACTCATGCTATTAATATAATGCCATATGGTATTTTGTAATGGAAGTCATCATATGAGATGTTATTCCATTGTTCTCCTAATCTGACTAGTCCAAGAGTCATTGGCTCATTATGCTATGAATTGGATTTAAACCAAACAAGTAAGTTTGGTGCTAAGACATGAAAGTGCATCTTCGTTGGGTGTCCACAAGGTCAGAAGGCCTACAAATTACATGATCTAGAAACTCATAAAGTTTTTGTGAGTGAGATGTGAAATTCATGGAACATATATTTCGTTATAAATAGTCATCCGTGCAAACATCACAATCAAATACTAGATTATTTTCCACCATCCAAGTAGTACCTGGGGATGATATATCTCATTCTATTATGGATCCTCTTTCCAATTATAGCATTTCTCTAACATCACTTACATCTTTATCACTCCATTGACAGCATCACAATCTTCTTAGAATGCTAATGATTACTCCCCTACACACACAGATACCCAAGTTCTTCATGTATATCAAATACAGAACCTATTTCCACATCTGCATCTATGAGAAAAAATACTTGGGTTTCCCAAACTCCAGTTTGCTAAAGGACTTTGCTTATTGCGCCACTACCATTCACCCTTACGCCAAGGAACCTCTTTACCCACTGTTTAAACCTGAAGATTTTCAGGATCTTTCCCCATATTATAAAGCCTCTTTGTTCAATATTTTGTCTGTCCCAGAACCAGGAACATATACCTAAGCTAAAGATAATCCAAGATGGGTAGAAGCTATGGATAAAGAAATATCTGCCCTATAAGCTAATGATACTTGGGAGATTACTGAACTTTCTAAAGGGAGGAGACCTATTAGCTCAAAGTGGGTTTTTAAGGTTAAGCTCAAACTAGATGGCACAATTAAGAGATACAAGGCTAGGTTTGTGATGAGAGGGTTTGATTAGATCAAGGATAAGGATTTTAAACACACTTTTTTTGTAGTTGCCAAGTTATCAACAGTAAGACTACTCATTGCTTTAGCCACATAGAAGAGGCCTCTTTACTAGCTAGATATTAGCAATGCTTTTCTCTATGGCTTCCTAGATGAAGAATTGTACATATTACCCCCTGAAGGATACTCCAAAGTTGCTAGCAAGGTTTTGAGATTAAGATGTTCTCTTAGTTCGATTAAAAAAGCCTCAAGACAATAGAACAAGGAGTTTACAAAGTTCTTGATTAAATAAGGATTTCAGCAAGGACTATTCTTTGTTCACCAAAGGCATATTGCCTTGTTAGTGTAAGTGGATGATGTTATCATCACTGATAATGATGCAATAGGCATAGAACAGCTCAAGCATGACTTAGAGAAGGCATTTACTACAAAGGATTTGGGCAATTTGAGTACTTCTTGGTATTGAAATTTCCAAATCTTCTAATGGCACCATTTTGTAGAAATGAAGTATGTTGTTCATATTCTCAGTGACATAGGTTTAACTGCTTGCAAACCAATCACATTTCCTCTACTTACCAACCTGAAGTTGTATACTGATTTAGGAGATATATTATCAAACCCTGAAGCTTATAGGAAACTCATTGGCAAGCTATTGTACTTAAAGATCACAAGAACTGACTTGTCCCACTCTATTCAGCACCTAAGTAGTTTTTAAGTTGCCCAAGAGCCATATATGTAGGCTGTTAGTCATCTCCGCAAGTACTTGAAAGGAAATCTCAATACAGGTTTGTCTTATCCAGCCAAACCTGATTGTACTTTGTAAGGCTATACTGATGCTGATTGGTGAAGGTGTATTTACAGTAGGAAATCAGTTACTGGATATTGGAAATGTTTGGTAACAACAGCTGGTTAGGCAATGATAGTTGTTTTAAGAGGAATTTAGCTATTTTAATTTGACCAAGTCAAAGAGTTAAAAGGTGTTTGGTAAATAGTTGTTTACAATAGCTGCTTGGGCCTAAAAGGCTCTTTTTGAAAAAGCTATTCTTGTTAGCCTTTTGGTAACAAATTTTTATAGAAATGACATAATTGTCCAGAAATTTGAAAAAATTGCACCACACATCTTTAAAATAATTTATAAGTAATGGCAAGAATGAAATTTTATCAATATATTTTTTTAGAAACAGCTAGTTTTATCAAACACTTTTTTCTAAAAATAACTAATTCAAATAGTTAACAGCTAATAGTTAGTAGCTAATACAAACTGCTAACCGTTAACAACTATTTGCCAAATAGGGTCATTAGGTTTTCTTTGGAAACCCTTTCATTTAAGGGCAAACAAAGAAACAGAAGACCACATCTAAGTCATCTGCTGAATCATAATATAGAGCCATTTCTGAAACCACTCGCGAGCTGGTTTAGATTGCTGGGATTTTAAGAGATTTGCAGGTTCCTATCATTTATCCTGTGACACCTATTGTGACAATAAAGCAACTCAATATATTGCTACTAGTCCTAATTTCAGCAACAAAACTAAGCATCTTGACATTGATTGTCATTACATTTAGGACAAGCTCACATTTGGTTTCATATAAACATCTCACATCAACTCCAAGTCTCAATTGACAGGCTTAATGACCAAGCCCCTTCCAGGCTCTTAGCATCATGCTCTTAGTGTTAAGCTGGGACTTTCTTTCCTCCAAGTCTAACTTGAGGAGGGGATGTAGAGATCATTAGTTTGACATTTTTAGATATTTATGTACATTCTGCTAGAAGACCATTTTAGATACGAACATGTAGAGATGTATATAAGACCATGTTGCTGTATTCATTTTATTATTCTTGCAAGTACACAATACATGGTTTCTTCCTCTATCTATCTCTCTAGTTTCTCTCTCTAAATTCTACATTTCATCTCAGTCACTTCATTATCAGCAGTAAACTGTCTCCAGTTGTAATCCCTTGTAGTTCTTACTTGTCTCTCACATTTTAGGCTCTCTGGATGTCTAATGCATTCCTCGATCATTCTTAGGTACTATTTCCATAGTGACATCGTGTATCCATACACCCCTAGTTGACCATAAGAAGGACATTTATTAGCTACACACCATAATGAGAGATCCAACAAAGGAATAGCCCAAACTTCCAAAAAAATTATCATATGTAAATGTTTTTGTTAACTAGGCATTATTTTTTCCATTTTAGTGTGCTTTACGCTCTTTAATCGTCAACCATCACATTATCAAAGATGTTGCTATCGCAGAAGTCTGAACGAACTCAAGCAGAAACCAATAATATGACTAAAATGCCCGAGAAAAGTAATATAACTCCTGTAACATGATCTCACGCAACTCATTAAACACTTTAGCCCACAATTATATAGGTTCCTGTCACAGCTTATTAAGATTTGAACCCAGCCAAAAGTTAGGTTTGATAGATCACTCACTAGCATATATTTTATTATGCAAAACTTTACCGTTATATATACTTCATAATTGTGCACACATGTATAAGATACAAAATAGTCTACCAATCAACAAGAGTTTGTATGAAAAAATTTGGATCATTTGACATGTATACTTGCCCAAGTGGAGTAGAGCATGCTCTAGCCCATTATAATGTGGCTGATGGGCACCCATAGTAATTTTAGTGTCCCTGATGCCATCCATGGAGTGCTTGTTGATGTTTTTAGAACCCAGTATGACATACTCATCATCCACTATTGTTCCTTTAATATAATCAATTCAATTCATCATATTTTTATAAGCAACCACAAATTCAACATAGGAAAATGAGTATGTAATGCAAAGGTAAAATCTTTGAAGTTTGAATCATAATGGAACAAAAAGTAAGTTCTACTAAATTCTTCCTAACTCTTTTTTCCTTTTTTAATTTGGGTCAGAGTGCGATTAATGGCTTCCAAATTTACGATTTAGTGAAAGCAGCATCTACACAATTCAACTATTTCACCCTTAGCCTTCATGGGCTAGTTCAGAAAGGGCAAACACTACATTAGTGGAGCAAGTATTTACAATGGATATACTAGAGGAGAATTCTCATCGAAAGCATTACTAGAACTTCTTGAGTGGTTATATACATTTGAAACCTCAGGTCTGCCAAGACAGAAGAAGTTCAAGGACTCTTGAGACTTATATACATTGTCCCCTGTCCTTTTCCTTGTAAGGCCTTGTAGATTTTCTCAGACACCATTTGCATTGTTTTGTACTACATTTCACAAAGATCATAACAAAAGAATATCTTTTAGACGAAACACCATTATGACATTAGTGATGTGCAGATTACTTTATTTTGTAATCTTGTTCATTATGTCCCCCAAACTTAATTCAACAATTTACTCTTTAACTAGATTTTGCGGATAACCAACCCCAATTAAAGATGAAATCATAGCATGATCAAAAGAGTAGCAAGTAGCCTGCATATGCCACATGTCATTCTTACAGTTTATTACTTGAGTTAGTGTATATGTCAAGACACAGCCATTTGATATAGATATAGAAACTTAACATTTAAACTTAGACCAAAAACATGTAAAGCTTTCTGAAGAAGCCATTAGGATCTTTTGTGTTCCATGTACAAAGAAAAGAATCTTTTGCACTGAAGAACCATTAGGATCACCTTTAGGCCACAATGGAATGATAATGTATGTAACAAATATCTCATTTCCCTGATGTTACTGGTTATCTTCAAAGCTATTTTAATTGGTATCAAATTATCCCCACATACACAATTGTAGGGATTAAAATTCGCAACAGAACATTATAACAGAATTGAAGTATAACTGTATAAGCACAATTGCATATGTAATATCGTGAATCAATCTAACAAGGTGGCTCACCAGCTTATCGTCAACCTGTGAGCTACACCAAATGCCTGGCGGGAGCAACTATGTTGAAGATATCACTCCAGCATTTCCCATGCAAAAAATGCATACCATGGTCAAGCTCTGAACTCGGAAGCATCCATCATCAACGTGGGCAACTTGATAAATGGCAATTCTATTCCCTCGATGAAGGGGGAAACGTGTCATAGGGACTCCATCATAGTTAGGACCTAGACTAACACTCATACGGTAAAGGTTCATTCTCTGCCTTGGAGTATGCTAAATCGACACACTTATAACTACGCCAAAATCCTAATTCCTCCCCTCGAGGTTCATAATTGGGAAGGTTTCTTCAATTTTTTCACCTGAATGTCACGACTGTATTGGGATAACAGCAACTCCTATGAGTTGGGAATTAAAAATATCATCATCCTTTCATACAAAGTGCACTTAAAAAGCATTGTGTTCAACAGGAATAGAGACGTGTTGCATCTAAATATTTCTTGTCACAAAAATTCAAGCTAAGATAACATTAGCTACAAAAACAATAACATAAGGATTGCTCATTTGCCTGTCTACCGCTGTCTTGATTCCAAATTTCTTATGATAAAATCAAGCTTGAGACAATTAAGAGAGAATTAATCTTCCGTGCTTGTCCTTCATGTGGCTGAATGGCCCTGTTTATATACAACAACTTTGCACCTAATTTGAATAGAAAACTATAACTTGAGCCTATCTAATAAAGAAGATGAAGGAGTCCTAATAGGAAACTAGATACAAAAGAATTCTCCTAAACATATATACAAAATATAAAATATAATATCATTGAGATTTTATATCCTTGACACTCCCCCTCAAGGTGGAGCATGAGAGTCGATCATGCCCAGCTTACCGGATAAACATTGAAACTGCTGTTTTCCAAGTGCCTTGGTAAATATATCTACAACTTGAGATTTTGAGGGATATATCCTATAGTAAGATCATCCGACAGTATTCATTCTCTAATGAAATGACAGTCTATCTTGATGTGCTTTGTTCTTTCATGAAAGATTGGATATTTTGCAATGTATAGAGCGACTTCATTGTCATAGAAAAGATACGTAGGGAGGTCTAGAAATATTCCCATGGCAGCCAAGAAAGATTTCACCCAAATTGACTCGCTCGTGACTGTGACCATTGCTCGATATTCTGCCTCTGCAGACGAACGAAACACTGTTCCTTGCTTTTTTGTTTTCCATGTAATAGGAGAGCCTCTACGAGTGACAAGATAGCCTGTGAGAGAACGTTGAGTAAGAGGGCATGCCCCCCAATCAAAATCACAGTAGACAGTAACTTGTAGGTCTGAGTTACTACGTAGCAAAATTCCTTTCCCAGGATTTCCTTTCAAATATTGCAAAACTCTACGAGCCGCCTCCATATGCTCTTCTTTTGGATCACGGATGAACTAGGATAGGATATCAACTGCATAGGACATGTCAGGCTGAGTGATAGTTAGATAAATGAGGCAGCCCACCAGGCGACGATATTGAGTAGGATCTTTCAAACATTTTCAAGCTTGTGATTGGTTTGAATAGGAAACGCTACTAGTTTGGACCCTAAAAGACCACACTCATCAATGATTTCTAAGGCATACTTTTGCTGACACAAAAAGAGGCCCTTAGAATTGCGGGTAACCTCAATGCCCAAAAAATACATAAGAGTTCCAAGATCTTTAATATGGAAGCATTTATCTAAATAAACTTTAAACTCATCACATAGCTTAGAATCATTTCCTATAAGAACAATATCATCCACGTGGAAATTTACCACTCTTATTATAAGTGAAGAGTGAGTAATCAGCATAGGATCTAGTAAAACTATATTCTAACAGTTTTGAGGAGAGTTTTGCAAACCACTGACGAGGAGATTGTTTCAGGCCGTAGAGAGACTTATGCAATTGACACACTTTGTTTGGAACAGATGTGCAAAAACCAGGAGGCATGGTTATGTAAACTTCCTCATCTAGATTGCCATATAAAAAGGCATTATTCACATCTATTTGATGTAAATGCCATCCCTTTGCTGCAGCAACAGAAAGAAAAGTCCTGACACTAGTCATCTTTGCTACAGGAGCAAAGGTTTCATTATAATCGAAACCTTCTACTTGCTCATCTCCTCTAATCACCAGTCTAGCTTTGTATCTCTATGCTTCCATCTGCCTTGTACTTGACGCGAAAGACCCATTTGCAGTTGATAGGCTTCTTACCGGGGGCAATTCCTGTATACTCCATGTGTTGTTGGCTTCAAGAGCATCTATTTCTTTGGTTATTGTATCCCGCCACTGGGGATCTTTCACTGCCTCATGAAAAAATCTAGGTTTCACAATTTTAGTAATAGCATCCAAATAACACTTATGCGCATTAGAAAATTTTTCACAAGTAACACAATAAGTTATGGGATATGGTTTACTTGAGGATACCTTATGGAGTGACGAAGGAGCCGTTGTAGATGAAGAGGGGTCTTTTAGAGTAACAGAATAACAAAAATAATCTTGCAGATGGCTCGGTGCTTTATGAGATCATTTTTTTCGCAATTGTGCTGCTTGTTGAGTTCAAAATACTGCAAGTGCATGGTGTAGTTGTAGCTAGCAACCGGCAAGTATGGGTCATACTCCACAGGGAGTTGGGTTTCAATTACCAAAGCCTACTCAAGCGTATCAATCTAGGCCAGATAGAGAGTAAGGGAAGAAGGACTAAACTATTAAAACAAATAAACAAAAAGGGACTTGGGTTTACGATGTCGCCAAATGACAAACCAACTAATTGAGACGAGTCCTAACCTACCCAAACTACATTATAAGCAAGAGATAGTTGGTTGCACCATCAAAGACTGCCCAAGCCCTTTCTCAAGGGTCATGAGCTAGTCTAATTTGCCTAACCACCTATTTTTATGGGGTTAGCCTAATTAGACTACAAAATTAGCAACTCTCGGACCTAGCTCAGATCGAGTACTATTTTTATGTCCCGAACTCGGCTATTCCCTCTTCCACACTAGCAAATCGACTTCACCTCTCAGCATAAATCAATTGCCCAAAAATATGGATGAAAGCTCTCTCAAGCATTTCATCGAACACTTGGCGGGTGTGAGGGAAATCTCTAGGTTTTCAGCATAGATTGGGTATGGTTAGGCCTAAAACAAGATTAATTGGCCATCAAGAGGCTAATCACTATCTAAGCCCATGAAATCTAACAAATAATCATGAACAACAAAAACTCAAATCTAAACTAACGAAAAACATAAGCATGAACTAGAGAGAAGAGGCATTAAACTAAACTAATTCTAACAAGTAATCGAACATGAATCAAACATAAAAACTAAACAATGGAATCAAACCAAAACCAAACATATGAACTAAATTAACAAAATCTAAAACAAGAATGACACAAGCAATAGAGAGAAAGAGAAGAAGAAGACTTATGGATTGAAGCGAAGAACTTGAAATCCAAGTGTTTGAATCCAAAATTAGTTCAATACAATCATAATCTAATCTCCTCAATGGATTTTTTATTGGCTAAAACCTAAACTAAACTACCCTAAAAATTACATAGCAGAACCCCCGAACAAAAATGCTGAAAGAGGATTAAATAGAAAACTCAAGCGAATGAACGACGGCCCGGGGGGGGATGACCGTTCCACATGGCACGGCCCCACCGTGCCAAGGTGGCATGGCCCCACCGTGCCATTTTTCTGGCACGATGACTCGACCCCCTGCTGTTCCTTCTCGCCTGTTTTTGCTGTTTTTCTTTGCTTTGTCCCGTCTTCGCTCCTTTTCGCGATGTTTGCTCAATTTGAAGTTATTTCCTGCAAAACATAAATAAAACAAGTAAAAATCCTAAAGATTAAGTTATCATACGAGCTAAAAGTAGGTGAAAAAGGAACGTAAAATACCACAATTTATTGCCTAAAATACCCCCACACCTATCTTTTTCTCATGCTCGAGCAAAACAAAAGAAAAACTAACTTAAGAACCTAACTCGTTTTTGTAGGAATCACGGTTGTATTTAGCATATGCAACAAACCCTTTGAACCCCTTGGTTCTCCCAAGTGGACGAGTGTGGTGTCGTGAGGGTTTGCAGAAGATATACCCACAAAATCTCAAAAAGGAAAACAAAGAAAAGAGAAACAAAAAATCGAAAAATAAAAATGACAAAACATAAAATATACATGGGGTAAACTGTACACAATCAGATCAACCAAAATCCCTTAGTAGCTTAAGTATCAGTCTGTACATAAGCATTGTACGCATTTCAGGACACATCATCCCTAAGAATGGCATCCAGACATCAGCTTTTCACCCATGATGCATGAGAACATTGAATCCATCCCGGTGCCTAGTGTGCAAGTGTATCATCACCCTAAGACTTTGTCTTACCAAAATCAAACTCAATCCCACTTAACTGACATAAGCTACCTTATTGATTTGCTAGCATGGAAAACAAGCTTCCCCACTAGCAGTATTGCCTCAACGGGTAGCACTGAGTAATGCATGCCTCAAAGGAGTACTTGTTATTCCAAACTCTTTTCTTCCCCCCCTTTTTTTCTTTTCTTCTTTTTTCTCATTCCAGACTCTTGTCACGCCTCAAAGGGACACACCCAGTAGCGCTTGAGTTTGTTTGTTTTTGTTTTTGTTTTTGTTTTTGTTTTTGTTTTTGGAAAAGGGGGGTGCAAGCAGATACAAAGGTAACTATGCAGTAGACAAGTGGGGGAGCCGATCATGGAAGACTAGGAATGTAAGATAATGATAATACATAAATCAGAACTGGATTACAAAATTACAATGAACTGTTGGGGTTAGAACTGAGACCTAACATGACAGACTTGGGGCGAATATCTATTATGCACATTATATTTATATACGTGCTAATAGCTAAGGTATCGGGGATCAAGACTGATCAAAATGGCACAAAACTCCCCTAAATCCCCCAAAAAAGAAAAATTATACAAAAAAGGAGAAAATTTGAAAAATTTACACAAAAATGAAAAATTTTCACAAAAATAAGAATAAAAGGGTAAATGACCCCACCCTCATACCTAAATCTCACAATGTCCTCATTGGGAATTGAGAGTCATCACTAACCACAAAACACACAAAAACAAAGAAAACAAAATCACACACAAGACACAAGACATAAGAACACTAAACCTGCACATATATACAAGCTAGCACACTCTCCGAAAAACACTCACCAAAGTAAAAACAAGACCACACATATATATAAGACTAACCACCAAAAACAAAGATGTGCCAATCCATCAACACCACCAATCACAATACACAAATATCCACAAAAACATAAAAAACGGTGATCATAGCCATCAATGGCTCAACAACATACCAAATTTCTCCTCAAAATGATCACCACAAAAGTACAATCCTAATATCCACAACTAAACAAAAACAAGAAGAAAGAAAATTAAAAAAAATAAAAAGAATGGGGGGAGAGTGAGAATGATTATACCAGGTTGGGTACTAATTGTACCCGAACTATGCCACGATGGCTTAAGGAGCATCAGCCACTCCTTGTCTCTCAAGATGCGAGCTGCCAACTTAGATGCAGTCAACGCTCTCAGAAGCTTGTCGTGTACCTTTGCATGCATCTCAAAATGATGCGAATAAGAAAACACTAGTAAAGATGGAGCAAACAAAGTTAGTGCCCTCTTAAACGCATCAAATGCCATAGAAAAATCAAAATCATGATCAAAGAAAGTACTCCACATGATTTTCCTAGGGACGTCCTCTAGGTATGCGCAGCATGGATCAAACGAGGGGTGAAACCCGCTAATATCACCCAGGGACTCATGAAATGCATGACAAAGAGAGGGGTTAGTGGGAAGTAAAGGGGATGAAGTGGGGGTCAAGACAAGTGGTTTGATGCAAATTGGGTTGATATGGTCAATACTAGGTGCGGCACCAAACACCAAACTATCATCACACAAGTTCTCGAAAGGAGCCTCCTCAAGATGTGACTCAACCAAGATAGGTTCTTTCGACCAAGTAGGAAAA
>NCQT01064819.1:27018-37309 GCA_002740465.1 Stenocereus thurberi
CTAATAATTGCTTGAAATAAATTAGTTAGATTAGAATTTTAACAATATTTTTATTTTTATTGTAGGAACTAGAAACGTCGTAAAAATAAATAAATAAATTCGCTCAAACAAATGCAAGTGTTGGATCAGATTGAAGAGAACAAGAAATAAGAAAAGAAAAAAAAAGGCTTAGGCGAGCGCAATAAGCCCAGAACTGTGGCCCAATGTTTGCCAGAAGCACTGCCAACCCAGGCCACCGCCCTCATCCCTCACTTCTCTTCCATTTCCTTCTCTTTCTCGCTGGGTCGACCCAGTGCACCCGCCTTCATTTCTCACTCGCCAACCTAGCCCAGCTCTTTCCCTCTCCCCCAACGCTTCGCCCTCCACTCTTTTAACGCTGGGCCTGCGTGTCATCCCAGAACCACGGCCCAATCCTCCGCCTTCTTTCACACCTAGTCTAGACCGCAACCCAGCTTTCTTTCCCAACATCTGCCTCACTTATTTTTGCATGTGGAAGGCATGTGAGCATCCCACCAACCCTTTCTTCCTCCCCAGCACGGGCCCAAGATTCCGAGAACTCAGAAATACAGCGCTGGCCATTGCTCTGCTCCTTCTCCGATCCTTCTATTGCTTCGTTTCCTCTCCCAGTCGTTTTCTTTTTTCTCTCTTTAGTTTTAAGAGGGGTGATTGTTTTTAGTTTTCATTTTGGGTTGTGTTTATTTCCCTAATTTTAGATCTTGCTCTTAAGTTGTAAAATTAATGTAGTTAGATTATGGGTTTTAAATCTTGTATGAACGTTTTTGAATGTACAAGCTTTCTAGTTAATTTCTGATCGGGTTCTCTGTTGGTGTCGAACTGATTGTCTGTTGCTCTGGGTTAAACTACTCTGGTCATATGCCCTTTGTTGATTCACTTCGGTTGTTCCGACTGGCGGTGCCTTGTTCCCAGGCCTAGAAGAAAAATCTGCATTGAATAAGCCTGAATTGTGATTAAAGTTGGCTAGCTAGTTGATACTTGAATAATTCTATTTTTCTTTGGTTCCCTGTCAGTAATTTCTTAATCTTTCTATTGTATTATGAATTAGTAGAAAAAGCGAAACTAGTCCCAAGTTAGAAATTCAATTATTTAGTAACTTAATTTCTGAACACATCCCTGAGGATCGACACCCGTAAGTGTTACAACGGTAAACAGTATACTTACGGAAATTACAATAAGTGTCAGTAAGATGTTAGATGCACTTGTAAGCCTCGCAACCACTTTGGCACTTGAGGGAGAAGAAGATATGACTATCCCAGTATGTAACCGTTGGGTTCTTCTGCCTAATGATGAAGACTCGAAAGATGACTTCAATGTGATCTATGTTCTTAAGACATATGCAAAAGACTGACGCCAACCAATAATTGAGTACTTAGAGCACGCGAAACTCCCTAGTGACCTAAGGCACAACACAGAAATACAATGAAGAGCTTTACGCTTCCTTTACTAGAATGGAATGCTCTATCACACTCTTCTCTTGGCCTTTGGTTATCATAATTGGACATAAAAGAAGCCACACAAGTGATAGTGGAAGCTCGTTCATGTGTAAATGGAGCACATCAATCAGGGCCCAGGCTACATGATCACATTAAGAGGATGGCTTACTATTGGCCCACTATGATGCAAGATTGTATAAATTATGCAAAGATGTGTGATGGTTGTCAGTTCCACGCCAACCTCACACATCAACCTCTAGAACTTCTCGACCCTGTGGTCACATTGCAGCCCTTTGAGGCATCAGGGTTTGATGTCATTAGACCAATCAAGCATAAGTCATCAACTCTACATCTTGGCTGCCACTAATTACTTTTCCAAATGGGTAGAAGCAATTGCATTAAGGGAGGTTAAACAAGAAAATGTGGTCAACTTTATAAGGATGGATATCATCTATCGATATAGTGTGCTTATGTACATCATCATCGATAATAGGAAGCCCTTCTTCAACAGTTTGATGACTAGCTTATGCGAGAAGTCTTATCCAACAAAAGTCTTCTACATACAATGCACCTGCAAATGATTTAGTAGAAGCCTTTAACAAAACACTTTGCAACTTACTCAAAAAGGTTGTCACAATGTTCAAATGGGATTGGCATGAAAGACTAGGAGAGGTTCTTTAGGCATACCGAACCACATATAAGACGTCAACACAATCGACCCTGTTCATTTTGGTATATAGAGTTGAAGCCCTGCGACTATTAGAGCTCCAAATCCCATCACTTGGAATCTCCATATAGAAAGGCTTCGTGAAAGATGAAAATCAGAAGCTTTGCTTAGCTAATCTGGAAGCCCTTGATGAGAAAAGACTTTAGGTGTAGCAGAAGTTAGAATGCTACCAAGCTCGTCTATTAAAGGCGTTCAACAAAAAGGTTCAGCCATGGTGATTCCAAGTTGGGGACCAGGGGTTGGCATTAAGAAGGCCGGTCATTGCCTCTCACAAGACTGGAAGCAAGTTTATTTCTAAGTGGGGTGGTCCCTATGTGGTCAAAGAAGTCTACACAAACAGCACCTACAAGATGGTTGACGCTGATAGGGTGTACTTGATATCTAAAAATGACAAGTTCTTGAAGTGTCACTGTCCTTGAAGTATGATGTTTGTAAAACTCCTAAGTAAAAGCTTAAACGATTCATTCTTTTAAGTCAAACTCCTTTGTAATACTCCTGGCCCATAAGAGTGCAAACTGTAAACGGCAAAACAAAATCAAAAAAATTTATGTTGTTGAACAATGTATGGCTTGATGCTTTAGGGTGTTACTTTCCCTTTAGGTATGTAAGCAACTTGGCCATATCCCCCAACTATAGCCATGAAAAATAAATAAATAAAATTTATTAATGTTGGTCGGTTTTGATTGTTTTCTATTGCTACATATTATTATATAAACTAGAAATTAAGAGATTCATCTTATTGCAACATAATCAAAGTCAACTCTAACAAAACTATATTGAATATAAAAAAAATGACAAGTTGCAAATAAAGAAGTGAAAGAAAATCTAGGACATAGGCACTAGACACACTCTAGGCATCCGACACGCTAACAGTTCTTTTGCACGTTCTTTGCTACAAATTGAGCTATTTCTTTTGCAGTAACTTAGGGATGACATCCAACTCAGCAATCTCTATTTGAAGATGAGATATGTTAGGTTTAATGGCCCAAAATTAGCTCCGTAGATCCGTCACGGGCTTTAAGGAGCTTTGGCTATAGACAGTGGCGGCTAGCGTTTCGTCATCTTGGTGGCTAGGGTTGCTTCTAGGATTTTTTGCATCTTTATACCACTAAACCCTATATAAAGGGTCTTGTCTAGGCTCTAATACTCATCCTTGAATCCCAAACCAGCAAGAAATACTTATAGAGCATTCTGTTTCTACTATCTTAGATTTATGAGAGAGGTTAAGAGAGCTTTGAGAGAGATTACAAGAGCGATTGTAATCTGGTTGCTTGATCGAATTACTCATTGTGATTGTGATCGCATTGTACTCACTCCTTCTCATAGTGGATTGTTTGTGCTCGTCGCCATCTGTGGTTTTTTCCCGCATTAGATTTCTACGTAAATCTTTGTGTTCTTTACTGTTCTTGTTATCGTTGTTTACTTTTGAATATAATTGTTCATATTAACACTTCCACTACTAGTTTGCTCTAATTCCTTACAAGTGATATCAAAGCTTTGGTTTAGGATGTCTTCAATCGTGAAGGTTGATATTCAAAAGTTTGATGGAGAGATTAATTTTAATCTCTGAAAGGTGTAGATAAGAGTGGTTCTCATTCAGCATGGGTTGTCGAAGGTTCTTTCGGGACCTTATACGAAACCTGGCATGATGATAGATGAACAATGGGCGGAACAGCAAAAGAAAAAGCGTGGTTCTTTGAGAGATGACGAATGGGAGGAATTGGAGCTAAAGGCACTTTCTGCCATACAATTGTGCTTGACAGCACATGTCTTGCCAGAGGTGCTTGATAAGACAACTGCAGTGGGTCTTTGGGTTTGGCTGGAGGAACTCTACATGACAAAAAGTCTCGCCAACAAGATCCAATTGAAGGAAATGTTATACACTTTAAGAATGGCAGAAGGTACTTCTATTCAAAAACATCTAAATGATTTCAATTCGATTGTAGTTGACCTTGAAAGTTTAGATGTGAAAATTGAGGATAAGGTAAGGCCATTTTGTTGGTTGTGTCTCTACCTCCTTCATATAAACACTTTAAGGAGATCATGCTATATAGTAATTCTAATGCTATATTTTTGAGGATGTCAAGTCAAACCTATTGCCTAAGGAGAAGTTTAATCTTGACATTCATGCTGACTCTACTGATGGATTAGTAGTAAGGGATAAAACAACTAAAAAGGGGAACAGTAATAGGAGTAAGAACCATTCTAAGTCTATAAATCCTCACGCTGGTAAGACCTGTAATTACTGTAGTCAATTGGGTTATATTGTTGCTAACTGTTAGCAACTACAAAACAAGAGGAAGAAAGAAGAAGATAATTCTCATGAGCTTGCTGAAGCTTTGTTTCCTGAATCTGATTCTGATGGTGACATTTTGTTTGCTACCTCTATTGAAAGGGGGAGCGATTCTGATTGGATTCTTGATTTTGGATATACCTATCATATGTGTCCTCATAAGCATTGGTTTTTAATATATGATCTAGTTGACTCAACTATTGTTCACATGGGCAATAATGCCCAATGTAATGTAACTGGAATCGATACTATTAAAATCAAGACCCATGATGGTGTTGTCAAGACTTTATCGAATGTTTGTTATGTTTCTGACTTGAAACGTAACCTCATCTCTTTAGACACCCTTGAATCCAAGGGGTGCAAATATTTAGCTGAATGTGGAGTTCTGAAGGTTTTGAAGGGCAGTCGGATTTTGTTAAAGGGTTTGAGGTAAGGAAGTCTCTATGTCTTGCAGGCATCTACTACGACAGATTATATGAAGAAAGGTTCATACAAGTTGTCTTCTAGAGTTAAGTTCAAGTATCACTTAAACTCAAACGGCGTTTGGATCGCTTAAATACCCTTCAAGGTCCGCCCTGCGGGACATTGCCCTTCAGGGTGCTATAACAGTATGCAAGAGTTTGTGTTGTGATTTTGGTCCAAGGGTTTCGTCATCTTAGTGGCTAGGGTTTCGTCATCTTGGCGGCTAGGGTTGCACCTAGGATTTTTTGCATCCCTATACCTCTAAACCCTATATAAAGGGTCTTGCCTAGGCTCTAATACTCATCTCTGAATCCCAGACCAGTAAGAAATAGTTATGGAGTATTCTGTTTCCGCTATCTTAGATTTATGAGAGAGGTTAAGAGAGTTTTGAGAGATATTATAAGAGACATTGTAATCTAGTTGCTTGATCGAATCACTCGTTGTGAGTGTGATCACATTGTACTCACTCCTTTTCATAGTGGATTGTTTATGCTCGTCGCCATCCATAGTTTTTTCCCGCATTAGGTTTCCACGTAAATCTTTGAGTTCTTTATTATTCTTGTTATCGTTGTTTCCTTTTGAATATAATTGTTCATCCTAACGCTTCCGCTATTAGTTTGCTCTAATTCCTAATAGATATGCTATCTTTGGCTTTCTTCAATAAAGCCTTAGCCTTTGTTAATTTCCCTTGCAATTCAAACGCATTCGCTTTTTCTCATTCAAGATCAGCCTCAAGAAATTCCTTTGCTTATGACCTTGGGCAATAGTAGTAGTTGTCTCATCAAACAATGCACCAACCTTTTCCAGTGAAGCACGTGCTTCTTCAAATTTGTCTAATAAGGCTACTTGCTTATTTAGCACATCTTCAATAGAGGTCCGACCTTCTAGTTGGGCTTTTAGCTTTAGATAGTACCTAATGTTGTTCAAATATGCCTCAATAGTATTCTTAACCCAAAATAATTGGCCTGAAAGGTTGACAAGGTTTCATATATCTAGTCAGCTTCTTTACAATGTCATCTTCTGTCCTTGGGGTGAACTTTTTCAATTATTGCTGAAACTACTGCTTCACACTCAGAACCAAGTCATTAAACCCACTAAAAGCAATTATCCCATGGAAGTAGGTTGACATGGAAGGAGTAGAAGACTGATGGTGCTCTAGTTTTTTCATTGGTGATGGCATCATATCAATGGAATCATCCTCAAATGATTTAGCAATAGGCATAGTGAATGCGAATTCACTATCTTTGTCATGAAATGCAACCTTAAGTCTATCAGTAGCCTTGATAGTATGTTCCTATATTAAAAAAGCCATTAAATCAGCCAAAATAAAAAAGAGAAGAAGAAACAATGAAAAAAAGGGAAAGGGAATAAGATAACAAGATACATCTCTCACTTTATTTTTCCTTTTGATTTCAGTGTGCTTGTTACACTATCAGATTTGGCCTTGGATCTAGGCAGTTTGGTTGCACTATTTGGTTTGCTCTTTGAGCCTGATAAATACGTTACTCCACTAACAGGGGGCCTGATATCTAAGCCTCTCAAGGTGCCAATCTTCTCCTTCCTAGGGGAGCAAATACTGCTTCTCTAAGGAGACATGTCTAATCTTAACTAGGAACTATCATCTCCTTTTTCAAGCATAGTTAGGCATAAGGCATGCTCATTACTCTACTACATGGTTGGCTTATGCACTTGCTTTTCTAGAAGTGACAACTAGAGCGGAGGCATCATTGATAACTCTTACTCTGACATCTCTTCATGGTTGTATAATCTCGCTTCTAGGTTGTTTAGGTCCTTGAGAGAAAAGATCGCCCCATGGGGATCGCCACTAGCTAGCATATGCCATGGTGACCAGTACAGACTTCTTATCTAGGGAAGCAAGAATTGTCCTGCTAGATCGGTTGAACCAATACCCGACTACATCCTGACAAGTTCCCTCCCGATCAGTCATTTGTGGCTCACTTAGCACATCCTGATAGAATCCAAATTGTCACCCAAACATGCAAGGGAAGAACAACTCAATCACAATTGCTCTTACTTGTTCTGGGGTTGAAAACCTAGAGTGAAGGCAATTAAATATGTTCTCCAACTTGGGGATAAACTCTGGGGGTCAATTGGGGTCATTGATGTATCCTTGCGTTAGAGAAACAGAGTACATGATAGATAAATCCTTGCATTTAAGTATCTCTCGAGCTTTTTGTGCATCAGGAGCTTATTTTATCTTTTCACTCAAGAACATAGCCATCTTAGGATGCCTATGTCAATGATGGGGACAATCAAAATAAGTTTTGAAGTAAGTCCCTGACCATCCATAAATGTATTGAATAAGGAAAATGACTTCCACTTTATTTAGGCTTCGAGACATAGAATTTATGTTCAACCCCCCTAAATGCTAGCCAAGGTATGAATTACTAGGTTTAGCCATTCCCCATGAGCAAGTTTGCCTGCAACTACAAATACAACTAGACGAATAAGGCACACTGCTTCAGTTGGTAGCACAAAGGAGCACAACTTGTAGGAAATAAAGGCAGCAAGGTAGGTTTCTTTGATCTGAGCCGTAGGAATGCTGAGCATTATAGAAGGACCCTTGTCTCTTTTGGTTTGTGATGAGCGATGAGAAAGTAGGCCGAATGGTCATGAAGTATTTGTTGGAGCTTTAATCGATTCTCTGTTGTCACGGCTGGGAGGTAGTGTGTAAATCTGTCACCCCTAGAACCAAAAGCTTATCCATTTAAAGGTAGGAAGCTAAACGATGTCATGAACATCTTAGCATAGTCTATGGAATGTAGAGAAGATGACGAAGCAAGTCATCGGAATGTTATTATCTCCACACCCCGTAAAAAGGAGTTCTCTGGCAGATAGAATGACTTATTTGCAACAAGCACCAACAACTGGAAGTCCATCTATATCTATAGGTCCTATAAGGAGATTGACATGTCACCACTCTCTGTGCAATAGGTGTTAGTAGTATGACACCATAGTTCACACAATACTTTGAAAACGATGAGACTCATGTCATAGGAGAATAAGGATGCATACAGTCCATTGTAAAGCCGCCATTTGATAAGTCTCTCTTTCTTGCGGCCAAGAACATATGTGGCATGGTATCGAGAAGTTATCAAAGAAGCAAGGCACGAAATTGTCCTAGGATAATGCCCCATCCATGACGCGATGTTGAATAAAGTTGTTGCTTCTTAGCAAGGAGCTAAAGATGTCAATAACGGTGAGTTAAGCTTCAGGACTCTCAAAGATAAGATGGCTCCGTCTTAACTCTATATGCCACAGGTAGATTGTACACTTCAGCATGAATCTACAAGGTAGCTATGAAGTAAAGAGTGCCTAGATAGTAAGGGTGTTAGCATATCTACCCGGAGAGTCATGTCTTCTTCAATTGGATCATCTTTTTTGTCTAGAATAATGAGAGCTGGCTTCTTCGGATTTCAGGATGAGTCCAAAAACTACACCATTGTCAATGAAGAAAGGCATGTCGACAACGAACAGATTAAGTGAGAGAGTCTCCTGTGAAAAATCAAATCGAGGTAGAGAATCGGTTCCTCGTCTTATAAACCAACCTAACTTCACAATCTAATTGGAGGATTCATGGTTAGAACAAGAAACCCAAGTCGATCCCAAAAATATTAAGTGAGGGAGTCTCATATGAAAAATCGGATCTACAGAGACAAACAATTTCTCATCTTAAAAGTCGACCTCATTTGGCGATCAAATTGGGGAATTGGTCAATTTAGCCGTTTCCTGACAAAAAAAGTAAAAACTTAATTTAAGTTCTGGGAAAAAAAATCACAACACTAATCATAAATTGATTTAATCAAATACTCCCTACATAGTCACATGAATCATAAAAATATATATATATAAAGAGTCTAACTAAAAAGGAGGTTTTAAAAAAAGAGAAATTAAAAAATAAGCAGATTGCCTGCATATTATTGGACAAATTCTACGAAAAATGACAAAAAATATATACAAACCATGATAGGTTGTTGGTGACTTTGGATCACCACCCTAGCACAATTTTATTAAAAAAAGAGCTAGTAGTCATCTCCGGATGCCATAGCCTTGCTTGTTTTTGTTCTTGTATTTCCCTCAAACCTAAAACAAAAAAAAGAGAAAAAAAAAAGGCAATTGTAGATGCAATGTCTCGTGCAATTCAGCCATTATTGTGAAGAGGGGTTCTATTTCAATTGCAATCTCTGCTTCCTCAGCCATGATTTGGGCATTATGTCAAGAGGGGTTCTATTTCAATCCCAATATCAACTTCCTCAGCTTCGATTTCAACCCAAAACTCTAACCCCCATTTATGGATGCTCCCACTTTCTCTCTCCTAAGCTTCAATCACCAACTCTTGGAAAACATTTTGCGGACATTATAACAAGAATTGTTGGCATGTGCAGTACAGTAAGGGCACCTTTTTCCAGAAGGAGGATGAAGAGGGACTATTCCCAAGGGCTAACAAGAAAAGGGGGAGTACCACCTTGAAGGAGGAATAGTTCTGTGACAAGCCAAACAGGAAAAAGAATTGGAAAGACATTTTTTGCCTACGTAGACAGCATGCAAGACATTCTTGGAAAGCAAGAACTGTTTGCTTGTAGGAAATAGGTGATGTTGGGGCTCAACCCTTGAGCGATGAACAATAGGGCAGCATATCATGTATTTATACAACTTTTGGTTACCCAGTTTCTAATTTTTAGTCAAATACAAACATTGAAATTCTATTCCTTTAAGTTGATAAATTTTTATCAAAAGTTATTCATAATATTATATTACAAATTTGTAAGCAGAATTATCTCAAAAGAAAAAAAATATATTCTTTATTATCTTTTGGTAGAGAACATTTGGAGAGTCCCATTTGTGAAAGAATTCTTCATTATCACAATTAATCTAGACTACAAGGATGGCTAAAATTCAATTACCAAAATATTAAAAAAAAATCCTCGGGCCCCAAGTTATTTCCTAAGCCTAGATATTTGTCAACCTTAACTCCATGTAGGGTGTCAAATCGGGCTCACTTTACTCAAGTTCAACATGTTAAATTTGGGTCCCTTGAAAAACAATATGGAAGAGCGTCAAGTCACTAAATTACTTGGCAATTAAAAAAGCCTATCAAATTTCCGATTATTTGCATTCGCTAAGCGTTCGAGACACACCCTCTCAAAATACAAAAATTCTCCCAGTTCATGTATGCGGCCGACTCTTAATAGGGCATTTGTAGGAGATAAAAAAATTCAACAATGAATTAGATTGTGCCATGCGTCAAAAAACAATAATGGTTCAACCGTTCATAAATTGCCATGTGTCAGTTTGACTTTGGCGAGACCCACCTGGTCAATTTTAAGTGTGGTTAAA
>NCQT01064819.1:37751-48795 GCA_002740465.1 Stenocereus thurberi
TAAGTTGTTTCTCAATTTCTTATCTAATTAATATAAGCTCGAAATTTGTGTTTACAAAAATGCGGCACTCAATTTGGTTGACGTTAACTAAGTTAATTAACATGGATTAGGTTTGGGCCATTGCAAAGAGGACGGTAAGAATGTATTAAGAATGATGGAAATGCTTGCTGTTAAGTACAAAAATTTATTCAGGAAAATTGAAACTAAATTTATTAGAGCTAAACTTGATTCTGAAGAAAAAGTTAGAGACTAACAAAAAAAATTAATAACATAGAGTTCTGGGACATGAGATATCTGAAAAACAATATCGTTGAATTTAGTCAATATTATTACAAAATTGCATATAATAGACCAATCTTGGTATATTTTGTGATAAATTGTCTTATCCCAAAAATTTCATAATCAATGAAAGCTACATTGTATGGCTTGAAAAAGCGGATGCCAATCATACCCTTGGTGCAACAATCTTCTATTTAGGAAAATGGGTTAATGATCAATGTCTTGATACTCAAAAACAAGCAAAAATGAAGAAACAATTCTTAGCTTGTCGGAGTACTCCTCGTCAATGGGGAAATAATCCTGAGAAGAGAAGAAAAATAAAATTTTATAAGAAAAGAAGTTTAGACAAGCAAGGGGAAGAAAAATACAAGTGAAAGTATAATAACAAGCCAAGCCCCAAAAGGCGAAGGTTTTTTAGAAAAATTGCGTGTCGTCCTATAGGAAAAAATAGTTGTAAGTGTTAGACGCGTGGAGAAGTAGGATATGCAAAAATAGAAAATGCAAAAATAGAAAAAACAACAAGCTTGTTGAAACTACTCATATGATAGAAAGTAGCTCAATTAACCTAGACGCACATCAAGGAGAAGAATTTATAGTAGATAATTTGAATGAAGACATCAAAGGAGACGTGTTCTTTATATAATAAAGAAATATATGATCTAAAGAAAATTCATGTTTCGATTAAAAAGTAAGTACGCATGCAAAATGATGTAAGAAGATTTAGATATAAAAGAATATGAATTTGATGTGGGAGAAGTTAATTTCATTAACCGGGAAAATGTCATTAAGCATAACAAGGACTAAAAGTATAGATAGGTCATAGATAGATGCGTACCTTTACCAATCCTATAAAAATCAATAAGAAGAATGAAATAAAAATCCATGAGAATGAAAAAATTATATAAACCCCAACTATTAAGAAGTATGCGCGCAAAATCAGAATGGGTGGAAGGATCTTTAACAGCTAAAGAAGGAGTTAAAAAAGATGATATAATTAATATGACAAGTGAAATTAGTAGAATGAGTTTTGCACCTGTGAGAAATAGGGTTGATCAAAGCATGAGACTAGATAGAAGAATCACTAGATACAAAATAAGGATTGTTTGTGAGCTAATTTATGAGGATGAAATAATAAAAAATATTACTATGAAAATATATTATGAAGTCATTAATACTAATCCTAATAGCATTTATATCCCAGTAAATATATGCATAGAGGGATATAATATATATGAATTATGTGCATTTATCGATAGTGGCTATTTGTGTGTTTTGATTTTTTTTTAAAAAAAAACTCTCTATTTTCAGAATTCATGTGGAAAAAAGCAAAGAATCCTTTAAAGTAAGAATAGTTGATAATAGCATAATGAGCCA
The DNA here is from genome assembly GCA_002740465.1 of Stenocereus thurberi. Classification (NCBI taxonomy): domain Eukaryota; kingdom Viridiplantae; phylum Streptophyta; class Magnoliopsida; order Caryophyllales; family Cactaceae; genus Stenocereus; species Stenocereus thurberi. The sequence continues at coordinate 39,405 of NCQT01064819.1, forward strand.
CAATAAAGTCATAGTTATCCATTCAAATAGGAGGAGTCCAATACATTATACTAGTTCTTAGCTACTGATGAACCCTCTCAGTATATGATTATTGAAAATAATTTTCAAAGACTATATCTCCATGCAAACATACCATAAGCCAAATGACAGTCAAAATAAATGGTCACTCAATTCCTAATGATAAATTAAATAAATTATATACTCATCAAATGATTGAATTTATACACAGCCAACTGGTGAAAAGGCAATCCCTGCACAACCTAAAGTAGCATTAAGAATCTCACTACTTGAGTTATGCATTAATGAGCAAATCATTGAACAACAAGAATAATTATGCAAAGAACTCAACTGTGATAATCCGCTAAAATATTGGGATAAAGATAAAAAAATTTGCAAAGATTACTTTGTTAAACCTCAATACTATTATCCGAGTTAATAAATAGTGTACAGACACTAGGATATCCAAGAATTTGATAAGCAAATCAAAGAAATTTTGGATGTAGGATTAATCAAGAATAGTAAAATTCCTTATACCAATCTTACATTCATGGTAAAACCATGCTAAAAGATAAAAGGAAAAAAGCTAGAATGGTAATCAATTAGAAAAAGCTTAATAATAATATTGTCTTTGATGGTTATAACATTACTATCAAAACTACTCTATTCAACATAATTCAAGGAGTCTCTTGGTTCTCAAAATGAATTGTAAAATCGAATACTAGAAAATTAAAATAGATAAAAAAAAAACATTCCTTTAATCGCTTTTAGTCCCCCTCAAATATATTATGAGTGAACAGTGATATTATTTTGTCTTAAAAATGCGCCTCAAATATTTCAAAGAAGAATGGATAATATTTTCAAATATCTCAATCACTGTTGTCTAGTTTGTATCGATGATATTCTTATCTTTTCTAAGACCATAGAATAGCACAATGATGACATTCTTGGTGTCATCCCAAAGATGCCTTAATCGTAATACATCCTTGGTAAGAGCAAGTACATTTATACTCAACAAGAAATAGAATTTTTAGGTCTAGAAATAAAAGTTGGACAAATCATTCTGCAAAATCTCATTTTAGAAAAAAATAGAAAATTTTTCCAGGAAGATTGAAGATAAGAACCAATTTGCAAGGTTTCTTGGATGTATTGCCTATGCTTCATATTTCATTAAAAATTTAGCTAAATTAAGAAAACCATTACAGCAGAAGTTCAAGAAAGAAGTAAGTTGGACATGGACCCCTCGTGATTCATAAGTTGTTCAAAACCTCAAAAAATGTGCAAAAATCTTCATCTTCTTAACTTTCCTAATGAAAAAAAGATGATTTGATTCTTAAGGTAGATGCCAACAATAAGCACTGAAGTACAACACTCAAAATAAAAGAAGGAGAAAAGCTCTACAAATATTATAGTAGAACTTTTAATAAAGTAGAATGCAACTATCCTAAGATGGAAAAAGAATTCCTTGTAGTTATAGGGAGAATTGAAACGTTATTAATCTTTGTTGCCCCAAAACCATTTCTTATTCGAACTAATCACAAAGAAACATTCAGTTTTGTGAAAAGGACTTTATCAAATATGCAAGGGTGAGGGTGACTCCTGCATTGATAATTATAGCTTAACCCAATTCTCTTTCTCTGTTGAACATATGCAAGGATTGAAAAATTATCTAGCAAATAGTTTAATTCATGAGCTTGACAAAGATGATCATCACAGTAGAACTCCTATCGAAAAGGGAAAAATCCAAAATAAAATGTCAATAATCCTAGAATGGGTCTCTCCTTCCAGTAGAATCCTAGTGGACATTTAGGAATTTCATACAAAAAGTAGATCATGCTTTTGTGTTGTTATCTTCTGCGTATCTAATAATACAGAGATTTAACCTTCTAGAGTTATAAATGAACTACTCAAGGTGTCCTTATGATGTTTAAGCACAAATAACTTCCTTTGTTCTAGGAAAATGATTCAACAACTAGTATGCAGGATGTATCGACTACTATTGCAATTGTTCCTTTGATATTTGGGAATCATAGAGTACTATAGTCTTCTTCTATGATTGGTCAAGAGTTGGTGGTGTTACATCCCAGCTTCCAATCCCTCTATATTACCCCCATTATCAAAGTTTAGGAATGTGGGATGGTAGCTTACTTACTAGAAATCTCTGATCCGAAGTACCAACTGTTTACAAGTCTAAATTTTAGAAGTTTATGATTAAAAGAATCCACTAGATCTGCACATCTCCTAATGGTCTAATAAGAGCCCCTAAAAGTAGAAGTCTACATATTGAGATACATTTTGCATTGATCTAAATGATTCTAATGATCAATGATAAGAATGGTTTCTAGAATGATAAGAAGTTGTCGGCGATCTTGATTTAGCAAGAGTCATTGGTCTTTCCAATATTTATCATCAAATGTAGGTATTGATTGAACGAGCAAAAATATTAATGCATTGCAAAAACACTACTTTCATTTATTATAGTGATTTCAGAACTATATAAAGTAGAAGGGGCTACTTTTGACAATGTTTTTGACTATTTCTTTGATATTGAAGGTGGAAAATTGCTATCAGAAAAAATTAGAAAGGTATCTATATGACGTATTTAAAAAATAGGATCCAGAGCATCTTTAAACTTGATGAAGATTTTGATGAGTATATTAATAATGATTGACTCATAAACATTACTAGAGATGAAGGCACGCACAATCTTAATATGGATGACTATTTTTGTCAATATTTAGTACTCTGAAAAAGTTATCACACCATTATAAATTATCTTGTCAAGTCCATAAAATTATACAATCTACTGTAGCCATGTAAAAGTACCCTACAACTATATATGTACTATATCCATTAGGCCATCCTATATTTTCCATCTTCTTTATAACAGGAGAAGTGGCGTATTCTGAACAAACATGGCCATTTGAACATACTTGAGCGAAAAGGAAGTCGGGTTTCTACATTCTCTATGAGCAAGCATGTTGATCTTAGTAGTTTAAGTTCCTCCTCAATCATTCCATTGTAAGTTTTTACTTTCAAGTTTTCAATGAAAGAATTTTCCTAATAAAGAACGTTGTTCAATCAACCCTTATGTCTTAATTATTATAATTTCTGATCAAAGTTGCACTATTCTTACAAATATAACAACTTGAACGATACGATGAGGTAGGAAATGGTACGGATTATGTTGTGCTTGACTTATGGAAGGGGTGGTTAAGACTATCAATCTCTATAAATTGCAAGCTAGAAGCACATCAGGGCCTAACAATGACTAAGTTCAAATAATGGTCAAAACTCTCTAATTAAGTTTACTATTCTGCTAAGCATTGTGGGCCTATAATCCTAGAAAATAGAATATTTGTGATATAAGTGGTGGATTGTGATAACTAATACTCGTAAAATCAATATAAGAACTAAAAAAAATACTAAAAATAGTCATATTTCTAAAAAGATCCAATAAAAGAACAAAATTAGAACTAGTTCCCTATTTTTGCCAATTTGTAATTTCAAAAAAATTTGGGTCAAAAAAATAAATATTTGTCACCTGAAAATCATATAACCCAAAAGTTGTACCAAAAAAAAAAAATTACCAAAGCCTACGTATTCCCAAAAATATTTATCTAAAAAAGTAGGTCTGAGAAATCATTACGCTAAATCTTAATGGATAAGAAAGGAATTTATTTCGTATACCCAGTAAATAACAATACCTTGGTTTCAAAAGAGCGAATAAGTAGCCAGAAGAATAACCTAACAATTTGGAGCCCATCCATTCAGTTAATCAAGATGGAACAAGGGAATCGAGCAAGATTGATAGTAAGTATCACAATCAACTTTGTGAGTATAAAGAACTATAGACCTAGAAATTGTCAGATTCAAATGAATTGCTAGTAACATTAGGGCTTTCAGAAACATGAATAGTGAATCAATCGCAAGGAGCGGGAAACCAACAAAAATCAATTTTAGAAACAAAAGGGGTAGGCTTTCTTGTTCAGAAAATATAGTGAGACAAAAGGCATAACCCTTAAAATACCTGATTATGATTCCACTATTTGTTGAGTCCTTAGGGAACTACCTCTAGTGGAGGCAATTTAGTGATGGGTGAATGAAACTTAGCTTTAGAAATTTCTTGAGAATAACGAACTTGGAAGGTGCTATGGAACTTGGAGGGGAAAGAGTCTCTTGGGAAGATAATTAGTTTTTCAAACATCTAAAAGCATACATATAATATTGTTTTTGGGGACGGGTTAGCAAAAGGGGTGAATTTTCCTTTAAAAGCCTATTTTCTACCTAAAACTTGATAGTCAATAGTCAAACCAATCCATTTATGGCAATTTTGCACAATTGCTGTACAACATAATCATGCTTCTGCGGCAATTTTCATATTGCTCCAATTGTTTTTAATATGTTCCAGCTATTGAAGCAATTTTGAGTTTGCCTTAGAAAAATTACTTTAAAAAAATAGATTTGTCGTATTACACATTTACCCCCAAAACAAATAAGTAAGTAACTTGAAAATGAAAAGTCCTGGCAACATCAGAACATGGTAATGTTTANGCTTTATTCTACCATTTGATACTGTCAACACAACTAGTTTGATGCAAAATACCCTTTTTTTAGTTAGAATGTTTGCGCAGGTCTAAAAGTGAACTCATTGCCATCATCCCTCCTAACATTTTACACCTTTTCAAAATTCATTTTCAACCATTGTAATAAAGTACTTGAGAAAATAGTCTATTTTCCCTTTTTCTTTCATCAACTACACCCAATAAATCTATTGACGTTGTCAACAATAGTTAGGAAATAGTGAGCAGCATAAAAAGAGACTTTCTTATAAGAACCCCCAATCCCACAATGCATAAGATCAAAGAAAAAGAAATTTTCATAAGAAAAAGAGTTTTCACAAGTAAATGGAGGAAAAATACAAAAGAAAGTATTATAACAAGTCAAGTCCTAAAAGGCTAAGTTTTTTAGAAAAAGTTGCTTACTATTCTATAGGAAAAAATAATTGCAAATTTTGGGCATTTAGAGAAGTAGGTCATTATGCATATGAATGTAAAAATAGAAAGAATAACAAACTTATTGAAATATTGGGTAGTTTAGACTATTTTGAGCTTGGAGAAAAGAAGCACTAGATCTTGCCGTGAAAAACAATAAGATAATTGTTGAAATAGTAATAGAGGATGAGAATATGAAGAAAGTGATTATGAAGCCCAAGTCATATGATGAGAAGAAGCTCAATTTATCTTGGTGATCTTCATAAAGAAGAATTCACAGTAGATAAGGAGAATAAAGTTGTCAAAGGAGATTTGGGCCTTCCTATAATACAAAAGGATATAATCCATACAAAACTCATATTTTAATTAAAAAGTATGTATGGATGCAAAATTATGAAAGGAGATTTGGAGATAAAAGATTGTGAACGTAATGTGAGAGAAGTCAATATCATTAACTGGGAAAATATTCTTAAGCATAACAAGGATAGCAAGTATAGGTGTATCTATGTTGGAAGTATCCAAGTTCAATATTATAGCATTACAGTGTTATGGCAAAGATATTGATCTTTATTCTTTGCTTTGTGATGTTAGGTATACCAAATTAACAACCAATTATCACATGCATAAAGACTAATTTGTGCAATGGTCCAATAGGATTCAATTGCCGATTATGTGAGCTTCATCGATGAATTTACCAAATATTTCCTATCCCTTAAGCTAGAAACAAGTGGAATGGATATGAAAAGAGGAGGTTATCCACTAAGGATAGTTTGAAAAATTATCTACAAATTAGATAGTATTATAGATCCAAAAACTAAGGTAACAATGATAGAAGTAGAAAATTTTGAAAGTCCTGCGCCTATGCAAAAAATTCAAAGGATAAAATCCTACGTATAGGAGATAAAAATTAATAGGTCTTGGATATCTAGCTCTGCCAATGCCATAAAAATCAATAAGAAAAATGTGACCAAAATTAATTACAATGGGAACAGAACAATTAAATCCCAATTATTAAGAAGAATAGGTATAAGATCAGAATAGGGAGAAGGTTTCTCAACAGCTAAAGAAGAGCTTAAAGAACGTGATATAATTAGTATGGCTAGTGAAATGAGTAGAATGAGTTTTAAACCTGCAAGACATAGTATTGATTGAAATATGAGTTTAAGTAAGAAAATCATTGGGGATAAAACAAGGACTATTAATGAGCCTATATATGAGGATGAATTAGTCAAAAATATGATGATGAAGATGTACTATAAAGTTATCAATACTAATCCTAATAGCATTTACATCCCAACAATTGTATGTTTGGAGGGATATAATATATATAAATTGCGTGTTTACATCGATAATGGTTGTTCTATCCATTTTGGAAAAAGATCTCCATTTTTAGAATTTATCTGGAAAAAAGCAAAGAATCTTTTAGCATACTCAGCCATAATGAAGCCATGTAAGGATTATCTACAAAAATAAGAGAAGTCCAATGCACTATGCTAGTTCTATGGGTGACTTGTCAACCCTTCCTTGATATGATTACTAGAAATAATTTTCAAAGACTATATTCTCTGTGCACACAAACCATAAGCCAAACCATATTCACAATAAATGGTCACTTGTTTCATATTGATAAATTGAATAAAGTATACACTCATTAAAAAATTGAGTTTACACGCAGTCAATGTGATGAGAAGGTAATCTCTGCACAATCTGAAGTAGCACTAGCAATCTCACTAAAGTTATCTATTAGAAGGCAGATTGTTTAACAACAAGAGTAGCTATACAAAGAAATTTACTCTGATAATCCTCTTAAATTGTGGGACAAAGATGAGACATTTGTAAAAGATTGCTTTGTTAAGCCCTAACACTATTGTCCGAGTTAAACAAATGGTGTATATACATAAGGATATCCAAGAATTTGATAAGCAAATCAAAGAACTTTTAGATAAGGGATTAATCAGGAATAGTAAAAATCCTCACATCAGTCCCACTTTCATGGTAAGAATTCATACTGAAGAAGAAAAAAAAGGAAAACCTAGAATGGTAATCAATTAGAAAAAGCTTAATAATAATATCATCTTTAATGATTATTATATTCCTAACAAAACAGTTTTTTTCAACATAATTAACGGAGCCTCTTGGTTCTTGAAAATGAATTGTAAAAGTGAATACTGGTAGATAAAAATGGATAAGGAAAATATTCCATTAACTACCTTTAATGCCCCTCAAGGACATTAGAACTAATGCCATTTGGTTTTAAAAATGTGCCCCAAACATTTCAAATCAAAATACTTCAAATCAGAATGGGCAATATCTTCAAAGATCTTAATCACTGTTGTCTAGTTTATATCGGTGATCTTCTTGTCTTTCCAAGACCATAGAACAGCACAAAGATAGCATTCTAGCTCTCACCCACAGATGCATCAATCATGATATTATTCTTGCTGCCAACAAGTGTATTTTTGCTGAACAAGAAATAGAATTTTTAGATCTATAAATGAAAGTTGGACAAATCATTTCAGAAAAGCATATTCTAGAAAGAATAAAAATTTCGCTTATAAGATTGAAGATATGAAACAATTAGAAAGGTTTCTAGGATGTCTTACCGATGCTTCAGATTTCATTAAAGATTTATGTAAACTAAGAAAGCTCTTACAGTAGAAACTCAAGAAAAAAGTAAATTGGACATGGCCCCCTAGTGATTCAGAGATTATACACAGCTTTAAGACGATGTGTAAAAATCTTCATGTTCTTAATTTACCTAACGAATGAGATGATTTAATTCTTGAGATAAATGCCAGCAATGAGCACTAGAGTATAGTACTCAAAATCAAAGAAGTGGTAAAACTCTACAAATACTGCTGTGGAAGTTTTAATAAAGTAGAATGCAATTATCCATTATGGCAAAAGAAATCCTTACAATCATAAAGCGAATTGAAAAGTTCTTAATCTTTTAAGTCCCCAAACCTTTTCTTATTCAAACTTATTACAAATGAATACTTGGTTTTGTGAAAAACAAATTATCAAATTTGCAAGCGCAAGGGGGACTCCTACATTGGTAATTATGGCTTAACCAGTTCTCTTTCTCTATTAAACATATACTTGGATCGAAGAATTATCTAGTAGATAGGTTAACTAGTGAACTCGCCAATGGTGGTCATTCGAGTAGGACTTCTTCCTAAAAAAGAGAAAATCCAAACTGAAATGCCACTATTACTAGAACTGATTTCTCCTTCTACTATAATGCTTATGGATATTTTAAAATTTCATATAAAAGGTAGATCATGCTTTAGCTTGTTGTCTTTTTTCTATCCAATAGTATAGAAATTCAACCATTTAGAATCATAAAAGAATTATCTAAGGTGTCATTATGATGGTCAAGAAAAAATAAGTTCCCAGGTCAGCAGTCTGCATCAACTGTTATCATAATTATTCTTATGATATATGAGAATCGTGGAGTATTATAATCTTCTTCCCTGATAGATTTGGAATTGGTGGTATTAGATTTCCTGTAAATTTAATCCCTTTAGATGACCCCATCATGAAAGTATAGGGATATCAGATGGTAGTTTACCTCATGAAGTCCCAGATTCAAAGTACCCATTTTTCTCGACATCAAAAATATATGTTTAAAAGGATCCATTAGATTCTCACATATCTTGATGGTCCAACAAACTTTCATACAATAGAAGTTTGTATGTCGAGGTACGTTGCGCAGTCCTTGGGCATGAAAATGGAAAAGTCAAACCAGCCCATTATCTTGCTCAATTAATTGATCTAAAAGATTCCAATGATCAACAAGAAGAATAGTTTCTAGAATGACAAAAAGTAGTTAGTGATCCTTCTTCACCAAGAGCCATTGGATTTTACAACATTTACCATCAAATGTTGGCATTGATTACACTAGGAAAAATACTAATGCATTTCACTTATCATAGTGATTTTTAGCAAATATATGAAGGTGAGAGGAGCTAGTTTAAAATATGTCTTTGATTATCTCTTTAACATTGGAGTTGAAGAATTTCTATCACAAAAAGAAAAGAGATATCTACATGAATTATTTAAAAAAAAGGATCCAAAGTATCTTAAACTTGATGGGATTTTGATGATTATCTGAGTAATGATAAACTGGAATACATTATTGGAGATGAAAGCATGTAAAATCTCAATATGGATGACTAGTCTTATCAACATTAAGTGCTCTGAAAAGTTATTGTACCATTATGTGTCTTCTTGCCAAGTATCACATCATTAAAATAATGTAGTCTACTGTATTCATGTGGAAACATCATATAACAGTATGTGTAGTGTAAACATTAGGGCATCCTATGTATTCTATCTCCTATACAAAAGAAAAGGCTAATTGTTACGAAAGGACACAGTCATTTGAGCATACCAGAGCA
>NCQT01064819.1:58088-71931 GCA_002740465.1 Stenocereus thurberi
AGCTGATGAAGATCCTTCTCCCCTATCTGACCTTGTACTCATGCTTCTTAATAATTGGGTTAGCAAAGCTAGATATCCATGAATTACCAATTTTTATCTCCTGAGAATTGGATTTAATCCTCTAGATCTTTTGTATAGGGGTAGGACTTTCAAATTTTTCTACCTCTATCGTTATCACCTTAGTCTTAGGGTCTATTGTATTATCTAATTTGTGGATGATTTTTCAAAATATCCTTAAAGGAGATCCTCCTCTTTTCATGTCCATCCCAACTGTTTTTATCTTTAGGGATAGGAAGTTTTTAGCAAATTCATCTTTTAAACTCACATAGTATCCTCATTGATAATTGAATCCTACTGACCCATTACATAAATTGGTTTTTATCCGTGTGATGATTTGATTATTGAATTTGGTATGCCTAATGTCACAGAGTAAAGCGTAAAGAACAATATCCTTACTATAATATTATAATGGAGTAATCTAAACTTAGACACTTCCAATATGGATATATCTATACTTTCTATCTTTGTTATGCTTAAGGATATTCTCGTAATTAATGAGATTAACTTCTCCAATATCATACTCATAATCCTTTATCTCAAGATCTCCTTCCATCATTGACATACATATTTGTCTTTCAATTGAAAGATGGCTTTTTTTATAGATCATGTCTTTTTGGATTATAGGAAGAACTCAATCTCCTTTGCTTCCTTATGATCGTTGTCTACCATAAATTCTTCTCCATGAAGATCACCAAGGCTAACAGAGCTATTCTCCATTATATGACTTGTTTCTTCATAGTCGCTTTCTTCATATTCATTATCCAATATAATTTCAACAATTTCCTTGTTATTTGGGGCTAGGTCTAATGCCTCATCGTCATTAAACTCAATATAATCTAGGCTTCCCAAGGTTTCAATAAGCTTGCTATTCTTTCTATTTTTGCATTCATTAGCATAATGCTCTACTTCTCCGCATGCCCAACATTTGCAGTTGCTTTTCCCTATAGGACAATAAGCAGCTTTCCTAAAAGATCTACGTTTTTAGGACTTGGTTTATTATAATATTTTCTTCAGTATGTCTCACCCCTTTATTTGTTAAGGCTCTTTTTCTTATAGAATTTTCTTTTCCTTCATTTTTCAGGTTCTTTTCCCTATTGGTGAGGTGAATCCCAACAAGTTAGAAATTGCTTCTTAATTTTTTTTTACTTTTGAAGATCAAAACACTGATCATTAACTCATTTTCTTAAATAAGAAATTCTTGAATCTTCATTAATTATGAAATTTATCGGATATGATAATTTATCAAAGAATATGCCAAGATTTGTTTCATTATGCCCAATTTTGTAATCATATTGACTGAATTCATCAATATAATTTTTTAGGTATCTCATATGTCATAATTCTATATTAATCTTTCTTTGCAAATCTCTTACTTTTTCTTCAGAATCAAGTTTAGCTCCAATGAATCCGATTTCGATTTCTTTACATAAATTTCTGAACATAGCAGCTGGTGTTTCCATCGTTCTTAATGTATTTTTTCCGTCTTCACTTAATGAGTCATACTAGTCAGCTACAGTGCTAAAAAACTATGTTCGATATAATTTAGGAAGTTTAGATTTAAGATACTATTCATTCATCTTTTCTAGTGTTCAAATGTTTCTTCTCTATTACGGACTCGATGAATGTTTAAGATGTATCATATTTAGCTAATTTGGGTAAGGCCAATTTCCTCAAAAGTTGTCGTTTTTCTTGGGATGAATCCGAAGAAAAAATTGCTTGTATGTCATGCTGGAACGTACCTAGGTCTTAAGAAATGAGTATTTTTTCTAGAAGGTTCTCTAAACTCTTCAGACTTAGCAACGACATCGTTAACTAGATTGGTCTCTGTTTCACCTAAACTGAGTTTTTCACCAATCTCATTGATCTCATCTTCAGCAGTTATTTTATCATATTTTTTATCCAGTTTTCTCCTAATTTCTTAGACTGGTAATACATTGAGATCTTCTAATTTAATCAGATTCATTTACTAATATATTTCTCCTTCTAATTGGACATTATTTGTCTTTTCATTTTCATTAGATAAAACGTCATGTTTATTACTAATGACGCTCATAATTTTATTTAATTCTTCTGAAATTTGTTCTTTCTTCAACATTTTTTGCAGCACTTCAAAAGTATATTATTCATACTTTCTTTTCAGTCATTTTTTCATCAGACTTTTCTCCAACTTCTTTTTGAATTTTTATCTCATGCAAAGTAAATGGAATCTTATTTTTGGGGTTTTGAAAAGGATATTTATGCTGAAAAGGAGTACTAATACTGGGAGTAATTTTTTCGCTATGCCTAGCTTCGTTAATAAGAGAAAGATGAACAACAGTTAACTGATTCTTAAACTCCTTGAGTTCAATCTTAATTTTAGCTACTTCTACTTTTAATTTTAAAACTATGTCAGTGATTTAATTTAATTAAGGTGCCAATGAGGTAATACCTTCCGATAACTAAACAATGTGTGAATAATTAGAACCAAGGCAAGCATGTGATAATTTCAACATTAATCACAGTTAATCAGCTTAATTAGTCATTAACTAGCTTAATTATTTTAATTATTTTTGATCACTTCGCTCTAATACCAGTTGAAAGAGGATCAAAAATACTACTTAATGAGAGAAAATGCACATGTACAAAATTAAAATTTTTGAAAGTTTTTAAATATTAAGATTAAATTGCAAATTTTAAAAGCTCAGGAACTTAGGAAAAAACAAATTGTACCTAAAAATTAAATTACATAATACTAAAAGATTAATTCGAAAAGCTCAGGATTGAAAAAACTCAATAGCTAAAACATGAAAGTATCCACATGTAATTACCTCATCTTTTACTTAATCCAATAATTAGATGCAGCACCAGAAAGCCTGAAACTCTGTACTTTTCCCTGCAAATCACTCTTCTCTAGAGGCGGCCGAGGGGTCGGCCATTTCCTCCCTCTTCCAATTTTCAAGGTCGTTATATCAAACCAATTTTTTTATTTTTTTTAAATAGAATATCTAAAGAGCGGTTATCGCAGCAAAAGAGGAGCATCTTTCTGGGAGTACAACGGACAGCAAAGACTATCATTCTCATTAACTATCGGGCAAAATTAGGGATAAACCCCTTTTTGAGACATTTTCAACCATATTCTAGTGAAACAAAGTGCTGTGGGATAGGATTAGGGATAAACCCCTTTTTAAGACATTTTCAACCATATTCTGGTGAAACAAGGTGCTGTGAGATAGGAAGAAAATTATAAGAAGGGCAGGTAAATTCTGCAATCCCATATGGTTAATTTGATAAGCTATTCTCTGAAGGGGAAGCAGCTTCCTTAAGGCAGGACCTCATGATCATACCGAGCTTCTTGCATGCGTCAAGGCACAGCTCCATTCCCTGTTAGTATATAAAGCATTAATGCCTCACCCACAAGACATTTGAATGCGAGAGCATATTGCATGCATGCCAAAGACACAGAGATTAGAAGAGCATCGAATACAGGGTGCAAAGAACAATGTTGGATTGTACACTCTTGTTTATATGGCAATGGTGCCAGTACCAACAGAAGATTTGAAGCAATTAAGGGAAAGAAGTTAAACTAGCCTGCCTAAACATACATCAAAGAAACATAGCTTCGCAAACAGGTTGTTCAGGCTGGGTTATTTTAAAATTAGGTTAGATTGAATGGAATACTCAGGTTGGGTTTGATTCATCTTGTGTCATTCGAGTTATTAATTTGGGTATCCCAAGGTGAATGACATTAATTTGTCAGACCTTGACCTTTTTGACTTAATTTTTAAATACCTTCACCTATCCATTTTGTATAATTTAGTCCTGAATAGGATAACACCCTTCCTATTTTGTTTTTTACTTTTTTTAAAAAAAAGAAATTTCCTAAAACCCATCTCTCCCCCTTCCCCCATCCACTTGTGCACAACCGACAATACCTAATCACCGACCATGGCACCACCAACGGACCACCTGGCAACCAGAACCCGACACTAGGTGTGTCCCCATCCATCAGTGGTATGCCACCACCCTACTCTCTATCCTCCCTTCCCATTCTTCTTCGTCCTTATTCCCTCATCCATTCTTTCCTCCTTCATTCTCTACCATTTCTCTGTTGCCTTTAGGGGGTTGTTTTGCGACAAAACGATACGACACTCATTCAAATGGGTACATAGCCACAACTATCTTCTCACAAGCAAAAGTGAAATCCTTGCAATTGCTAACTACCCAAGTATTTTCGCATTGATGAACAGAGTACTGATTGTATGGCAAAAGTCATTAAAGATTAAAATAATTTGGCATGGGATACTTCTGAAAGATCAAAATTAGGAACTTAAAGATCATGAGCATTCACAAATGCAACAGAGACATCAGAGAGAATGAGGGAGGAAAGAATGCAGAGAGAAAGGAGGAAGAAGAAGAAGAAGAAGAAGAAGAAGGAAGAAGAGTCAGTTGGGTGGCGGGCACTATCGATGGACACACAACTAGCGCAATCTAGTGGGGGCTTTCTAGCTGCTAGGCAGTCCGCGGTGGTGCCAGGGCCGATGATTAGGTTGTGTGGGTGGTGGTGCACATGGATGAGGGGGTGAAGTGGGTTTTGGGAAGTTGTAAAAAAAGTAAAAATAAAATATGAAGGGTATTATCATAATTTCAGAACCAAATTATACAAAATGGATAAGTGAGAGTACTTCAAAATTATGTTAAAAAAGTTGGAGAATGAAAAATTAATGCACTAACCTCAAGGTACCTAAACATACAACAAAAGAGCATAACTTAGCAAGCAGGTTGTTCAAGTTGGGTTATTTTAAAATTAGGTTAGATTGAATTGAATACTCAGGCCGGGTTTGATCTATCTTGTCCAACCAGCTTGCCAAAGAAAATGCAATCAATATAGGAAAACTGTGCAGTGGATCAAACCAACTGGTCGGCAGCAAAATATGTTCTCTGAGTTTTCAGGTTTGCACAAAATCTTTGCTTCAAGCTTATTGGTATGGTAATCAAGCATACAAGTCAATTTGTTTAAAATAAATTAGGCGTGAGTGACAAAGAAAGCAGAATGACAAACACTTGAACTCCGGATGGTTACCTCAAGGAGAACATGATATGAAAAGGCCTTTTGCGGGAAAAAATGAAGAGCAAGGCATTGATGTGCATGCGGAAAGCATTCAATATGCGCTAGATAGATATACTCAATAATATAAGACTCAAAAAGCAGGAATAAGCAGTTGGCACTGGGAAAATGGACAAACAAGACATTGACAATGACAATGACAATGACAATGACAATGACAATGTGAATCCATAACTCATACCTCGTGAATCTTAAGGGTTGTCCATTCTCCAGTTATAGTCAATTGCGTGATCTGGGTGCGAGAAGGCATATAAGTAAGCATTAAACTTCCATCTTGGCAACTTTCCTCCTCCAGAAGAGGATCAATGATGAGATTTGCACCAATAGAAGACTGCAGACAGTAGACAAATGAAATTAGAATACCAACATGAAAATTCCTTTAAATTAAAACTCCTAATACAGCTAGACAATCCTGTAAGCAAATAAAAAGAGAGCCAAAATGGCAACAAAGGCGCATAAATAAAACAAACCAAAAACTGAGGGCTCTTAATACTCCAAGCATATAGAAAGCGAATACTGCTGCATTGCAGGCGGGACGAATTCAGGTACGTAGTATGCTACTTAGAAGAATTGGATTTTTTGGTACGTTTTTTTTTTTTTAGGTAGATTTTCTTTTGGGGGGAGGAGAATAATGTAGCAGAGCAAAATAATGTTTACAAGATCCTGATATCTAAGAAATGGAATCTAGAAGACATAATGGCCAGACCTCAAACCAACAAAACAGCTCAGCCCTTGTTTGAAAGAATAGGGGCCTTTTCTAAAGGCCCGTCCTGACTTTAAGTGTTAGAAAAACCCCAGCCATCTGCTGCAGCACACAGAGAGAGAGAGAGAGAGAGAGGAAAAGATCAAACTTGATTTTCATAGCTTTCTCAGATCCACCTAAAAATTTCTCAGCTTTAGCTTTAGGAATTGTCCTCGCATCCAACACACACGAGAAAGAATTATACATGTTGACGTTGGCACCAGCTTCACTATTTTCCATCTAGTTTAGTAGAATACAAAAACTTCCAACACCAATAGCATGAAGCAAAGCCCAGATATAATATGGAACAAAAATATCTCACATGAATGCAGGGTGAAAATTTTTCACTTGATGTCTGCAATAATCCTAACGTCTCCAAGAATAAGCATAGATGAAGAAGTTGCTTTTGGTGGTCTCGTACTTTAGCTTTCTTGTTGTATAAGACAATCAGAAAATTTCTTAACTTCACATTTGCATTAGACACAATTTCAACATCAACAGGTGAAGTCTTTAAGAAGTCAACCCATCATACTGAAAATGTCAACCCAATAGAGATCGGGTAAAAAAAGAGGGAAAAGGGAGAAAATTAGAGAGAAAGAGGGAAGAGAGGGATTGGCATATCTGTACAAAAATAAATATTCATTCAATATTCAATGGTGTATGATAGATGATTAACAACAGTACATAGTCCCCTTGTTTATATGTGCATAACCTTCTTAATACGAACTAATACTACTCCCAATAAAAATAGGAAAGTATAATAATCCCAATAAGACTTGGACATTATAATGTCAATCCTAATAGACTATAAGCCTAATAGACTATAAGTATAATCAAATATCTTAATTATTATTCTTATACTTCTTCCTAAAATAAATCTTGATGAATCCATCCTCTCTCCCCCGCTTGGAAAAACTCGCCTCCGGAGAGTTAGCTTGAAGATACCCATCCAGTAAATCAGGAGCGATACGACGCATATCCTTCTCATGAACCTAAGAATTATCGGATTGGGAACCGCCTTTCCAACGGATCAACGACCGTTGAGAACCTACAATACTAACAATCTCATCTTCCAGTATGGCTTCAACTTCATCAACCGCTAACGGCGGAGCAGGAAGCAACTTAGGTATCGAAACAGAAGAAGTCACGAGATCACCTGTAGCACTTGCAGAAAATGTGGGAGGCGCAAAGTTACCTCAGTCAAATGCCAAATCCTCAACGTTGAATATAGGATTAATAGATAAATCAGAGAGTAAGTCAATTAAACATGCATTAGAGCCAAGACATTTCAAAATGCGATAAGGTCCACAAGCTCGAGCACAAGGCTTTTTAAAAGAATGTTTTGGACGTCTTTTCGGACGAATTCGGACATCTCACATAATCAACCTCATTAAACTCTAGCTTTTTGTGCAATTTTCTGTTTGAACATCGGCAACGACGTGCATATCATAACTACGTTTGGCAAAAGTTTCAGCGCATTGAGGAGGCCGAGAATCTATAGGTAATGGCAATGAATCAATAGGAAGACAAGGAAGAACACCATGCACAACTTCAAATGGACTCTTTCAAGTGGACTTGTTCATAGTATTGTTATAAGCAAATTCAGCAGTAAGTAAAACCAAGTCCCAAGTATTAGGTTTCTCATCGACAAGACATCTAAGAAGGTTACCTAGACTCCGATTGACAACCTTGGTTTGCCCATCAGTTTCAGGGTGGAAAGCAGCGAAAAATTTCATGTAAGTGCTGAACAGTTTCCACAATGTTATCCAAAAATGACTCACAAATTTAACATCCCTACTAGACACAATAGATGATGGCAAACCATGCAAACGAACAATTTCCCTAAAGAAGATCCTTGCAAGATTGGATGCATCACCAATTTTGCTACAAGGGATCAAATGTGCCATCTTAGAAAACATATCCACAACAACGAGAACGCAATCATGACCTCTAGCAGTTCGGAGAATACCTAAGACAAGATCCATACTAAGGTCTTTCTAGGGAATGAGTGGATCAGGTAAAGGAGTATATAAGCCAGTATTTTGCTTCATAGCTTTCGCAAGCTAGCAAGTTCGACACTGAGACACAACTTGGGCCAAATCCTTGCGTAAGTAGGGCCAAATAAAAAACAATCAACAATAAGAGTGGTGGTCTTATCCCGGCCCAAATCACCAGCAAAATCTCCGTCATGCGATTCCCATATTAGAAAATCACAAAGCGAAGTGTTAGGAATGCACAACTTTGATCCATAAAAAACAAATAGTCATCCACAATCATATAATTAGCAAAGTCATGCCAGTTACCATGTAAAACCTCATCATAAGTCTTAGCAAAGTTCGGGCACAAGGTGTATTGATCTTTAAGTTTTTCAAATCCAACAATTGATGTAGTCCATCTATGCAATAGAAGTCCTACTCTACTCAAAGTATCAGCAACAATATTTTCAATATTTTCAATACCAAAACAATGTTTAAGCAAGAAGGAATAAGCTTGAAGGAACTAAACCCACTTAGCGTGCTTCTCTCTAAGTTTTCTTTGGTCATTAACGAATTTCAATGCATTATGATCACTCCAAAGAACAAACTCCTTAAGAAGGAGATAGTATCGCCAATGCTCCATACAACGCACTAAAGCATAAAACTTTTTATCATAGGTGGTGTACTTATCTCTCCTAGAATCATTAAGCTTCTCACTAAAGTAAGCTATGGGATGTCCTTCTTGACTCAAAACAGCTCCTATCCTATCCCGAAAGCATCACAAGCAACTTCGAACACTTCAGAAAAATCAGAATGGTAAGAAAAAGGCCTCAATCATTTTCTTTTAAATTAGGTTAAAAGCTTCTTTTACAGGTTTAGTCCATGTAAACGCACCTTTTCTCAAACAATCAGTGATAATAGCCAAAACTAAAATTCTTGATAAAGCGCCTATAGAAAGTGGCTAACCCATGGAAGTTTCTCACATCAGAAATGGTTTGAGCTTTGGGTCACCCTATTATGGCTTTAACCTTTCAGAATCAGCAAAAATTTCTTTGGCTGACACAACAAACCCAAGGAAAACAACCTCAGATTGCAAGAAAAAACACTTAGTTAAATTAACGTATAGCTTCTATGCTCGAAAGACCTCAAGAACTAACAACAAGTGTTTCAGGTGTTCTTCCCTAAAAGGGTTGTATATTAGAATGTCATCAAAGTACACTACCAAAAACTTCCCATGGAAAGGGCAAAGAATATGAGTCATGACTCTCATAAAAGTACTAGGAGCGTTGGTTAATCCAAAGGGCATAACTAACCACTCAAACAATCCATTAGCAGTCATAAAGGCAGTTTTTCACTCATCCCCAAGTCTAATCCTCAATTGATGGTATCCTGCCCTAACGGTCAATTTTAGGGAACCACTTAGATCCTGACATTTGGTCCAACATATCATCAAGTCTAGGTATAGGAAACCTATATTTCATAGTAATTGTATTAATGGCTCTACTGTCAATACACATCCCCCAATAGCCATCTTTCTTAGGGGTCAAGACGATCGGACTATGCTGAATGAAACCCTTTTGCAGAAGCCCCTCAATTTGTCTATTAAGCTCTTCACATTAACCAGGGTTCATTCTATAGTGAGGTAAGTTAGGTAAGGGCGATCCTGGGACAAGGTCTATAGCATGTTGGATATCCCTCAAAGGAGGTAGTTCAGCAGGAAAGTCATCAGGAGATAGATCCTTAAATTCATCCAGAAGTTCACTAAGATCAAGGGACATCTCACATGTAGTAGCATAGGAAAACACAGGTGGGACTTTGGCTACTAACGCTAGCAACATGCTAGACTGTTTTCCTTCTATTTCACATTCATATCCAGATTTAAAAAGATGCAACATCTTAGCTTGTTTCTTAGACTGAGGCAATTTAGCGTTAGTTCCTTTGGGATTATTATGTCCTGCGGGTCGGGCAGGAGCTAACTTAAACATCTTGCCATTATGAATGAAAAGATACGTATTATCCTTTCTAAAATTGGTAACATTTTTGTCATATAGCCAGGGACGCCCTAACAAAATGTCGGCAACATCCATAGGTAATTCATTACACCAAATCTTTTCATAATACGCACCTAATTGGATGGGGAGTTCACACTTTTCAGAAATTGTCACAGATGCCTTATCAACCCAAGCAACCCTAATAGGGTGGAATATGGTATCGTCTTAAGCTTAGTTTTAAAAAGCCCGCTTGAGGCGCGCCTCTGCGTGAGGCTACCGGGTCAGCGCCTCGGAAGGGATGAGGTGCGCCTTAAGGATGCAAGGCTATACCTTCCATCTTTTTCTTCTTTTTCTTAGCCTTGCCTTTACCTTTTTCTTCTTTTCCTTCCTTGGGAGCTAAAAGGTGAGTTAAACATGTACCATAACTACGTGCATTGGGGAATTACGATGATAAGATAACATATCTTAAGGTTATTTGCAGTTTTAGTAGTCATATTGATGTCTAATCATATTTTTAATACATTTGTCTAACTTGTTTATGCAAAATATGCTTTGTGAAACATGAAATACTTTAAAAAAAATTTGCACAACAGTGCGCCTCGCGTCCATGATGCATGCGCCTTCACCTCACACCTCGCGCCTCACGCTTTCGGACCCTATGCGCCTCAGTGCGCCTTGTGCTTTTTAAAACTAAGGTCTTAAGGTTGAGAAGTTTCACAGCATACTTAGAAATCACATTCATGGAACTACCGTTACCAATGACTAAACAAAAAATTTTACCCCCACAGAGCATTTTAGTCTCAAAATAGCAATACGTCTCCAAGAGTCACAATCAGTAGAAGAAAAAAAACCATCTCATGACACTAAGATGACTCTCTCTCTCACATCGTCTTCATGCTCACTCTTCGTAGTAGTGTCACCAACAACCGGATAGATAATCTCATCTATCCGGTCACCATCTTCAAGAGTGTCAAATCCTATAGTAACAGCGCGGTTGGAACAATGAGATGTTAGATGCCTTTGCTCATGACACTTGTGACACACCATGGAAGATAATGATGGAGAAGATAGGAGAGGGGATGAGGTGAACGAACTACCCTTAGCTAACCTCAATGGTTGGCTAAGCTGGACATTGCGCTTAATAAATTGACTATTCTGTTATTGCCCTTTAGGGTAAGAGGTTTTGTGAAAGGTGACAGATTTGGACGGCTTAGACTCCCCGGCTTGCGAAACCCACCTGCGAGAATAGGAAGGCTTTTTGTACTTCTCTATTTCTATGGCCTTTTAGTAAGCCTCCATTAAAGACTCGGGATGGGGTAGCTCACCTGTCCCTAGGGTCATCTCTAAGTCCATTAATGAACCTAGTCATAGTTACCCATTGTTCTTCTCTAACGCTGCATCTGAGTTTCATTTCCTCAAATTGGGCATAATAATCCGACACGTTAGTGTTCAACTGTTTTAGGTTCAACCAATTATCCATCATTTGTCTTTTATAGAATCAAGGCAAATACTTACTCTTTCAATTTTTGTTTCATTTCATCCGACAAAGTTATGGGAGGCTCACCTAGGTGACCTATCTCCCTTTGAACAGTCTGTCAGTATTTCTTAGCAGAGCCAATAAGTTTCATTTTGACAAAACGAACTCTACGGATGTCATTCATTCCGTAAAATTCAAAATAATCCTCTAGGCGGTGTAAACAATCAACAAGAACATTGGGATCATGGCTACCATCAAATTCAGGGACATCAGCCTTGACTCTTCTCGTCACATCATAAGGGTCGTCATGTATTTGGTTCGTAGGATAGCCTTGGTCTCTTCTAGGTGAGTGGTACCTACAATGTCGATCTTGGTACATACCTCTACGGTGGTAAGGTTGCGGCCCATCAGATTCGTCATGATAGTACTCATCATCTCTAAAACCATTAGGAATGTGACCAATGTTTTCAGGTTTCGTCCTACCCAAAACATGGGTCCTCTTAGATTTCCCAAAAGTAGAGTTTTTTAGATGAATAACTGAGTCAACGAGTTTGGGTCCTCTAGTCTGGACATTATTAGAATTAGTGATATTATGCACGTATTGAGACAAGTGAAATTCTAGTTTCTGTTCCAATTTTGTAACACTTCCATGAATACCACCTAAAGAGTTATCGAAACCCATAATGGGACTTTGGAGAACTTGCACTTGATCCTCCACCCCACGAATACGTTGTTGATTTTCCTTACTACCCTTTTGAATTGACTCTCTAAGTTCATCCCACCTAGCATTCCATTTTTTAGCCCATTCTAAATATCATCATTAGTGCCCTTTTGTAAAGCTTCCAATTTTTGGTCAAGTTTATCAATTCTACCGTCAATTCCATCAATTTTTTGTTCTAATGCCATGGCTCTTGTGACTAGCATGCAAGAAAAGGTCCTTTTTTTTGTGGACACCGATAAATCAACACAAAACACATAAGCAACTCAAAGAATAAAGTACTTCCAAATCACTCATAGCACGCAAGTCAGTTAAGGAAATTATGCTGCTATCCCAATCGTCCTGAAATTTATTTTTTTTTTTTTGAAAATAGAAAATAATTTTAGCTCCACGTAAGTAATTGACAACCTACTAATAATCTAAAGTCCCAAAATCAAGAAAGAGATTTAACAAATAATAAAGTTGGCCTAACTTGTTTAGCAAGATACCATAGATGTCCCTTTGATTTGGGCCTCAAAAAAGGCTGCAACCAGGAATTCAGCAGGCATCTTCGTGAAGCATTCACCAGCATAGCAACCAGTGAGTAGCGGCAGCGCACCACAAACACAGCAGCAATTCCAGTGAGCAGGGTGTAGTTGGTTGAGGCTGATGTATGTATAAAGCAGGAACGAGGGTTCGAAGGCTTGAAACAACTTTTTTTTAATGGTTTCAAACACTTGGTTTAGTTGGCAACAGAATTTGGGATGTGGGTTGGCTAGAAATCGAGAACTTGCTCAGATACCAAGTTGATAGAGATCGGGCAAAAGGGGGGAAAGGGAGAAAATTAGAGAGAGAAGGAATAGAGAGATTGGCATCTCTGTGCTCAAATCAATATTCATTCAATATTTAATAGTGTACGATAGATGATTAACAAATGTACATAGACCCCTTACTTATAGGTGCATAAACTTCCTAATACGAACTAATACGACTCCTAATAAAAATAGGAAAGTGTAATATTCCTAATAAGACATCGACACTATAATGCTAATCCTAATAGAAACAAGAAACCATAATAAACTATAATTATAATCAAATATCTTAATTATTATTCGAATACTTCTTCCTAGAATAAGTCTTCATGAATGCATCACAACCCCATCAAAAGAACGTGTACAGATCATCCTCCATTGCCTTGGCACATGCTGAACGGACATTTAACTAACGACTAGAAATACCTATGTGACCAAAAGATCACGGGTTCGAGCCTTGTAATCAGTCACTGACAAATTCAGAATAGGCTGCCTATAATACACCCCTTGGGGTGGGTTCTTCCCCAGACCCTGCATGAAAGCGGGATGCTTGTGCACCGGACTGCCCTTTTAAATACCTATTTCTTTTTCAACTGAAAGTTCATATGAGTAGAAGAAAAGGAATGCATGATAAAGTAGACTGTCTCACTGAAGAACTGGAAAAGATTCATGTTTGGCTCAAATGGGTTTTAATGGGCTATCATCATTGTATTCTTTGTGCAGGCTTTATCCAGAAAATTTTGGTGCAACAATAAAAAAATTAGTTACAGAGAAAGTCTTTTTCTGTTCAAAAATGCGGAACATTACCCTGTTTCAAGGTGCTTGTCCTGCTTTCTATGTTGATGTGTTCCAAATTAATCAATCTAAATGCCCATGCCTTTAATATTAACCAAAATATATTCCTGTTCACTCATTTGCTGATCTTAATACTTTGCAAAGTCAGCTAGAGCAATTAGATTGAAATGGAGTATCAGAAAATGGAAG
>NCQT01064876.1:2493-15047 GCA_002740465.1 Stenocereus thurberi
ACTTGCCCAGATTCTGGTTCAAAGCCACATTAGCATGTGTATATTTGATGATATGATAGAGACATTTCTTTCTTCGGTTATTTTAGCCACATAGCCAAATAGTCTGCCCTTATATTACATATTTATTCCCTTTGCTCGCCTCTATGAGCTTATATCCGTCTTTATTGTGATCCCTTCATATTAGCCCTTGGCCAAACACATATTCCTACCTTTAAGCCAAGTCTATGGAGCATCACTTCATCTATGTAGTGGGTGGTTTTAGGAATAATCGAGTTTAAGGTGGCTTTAGTATGTTAGTTCGTTAAGGGATTGATGATATTGAGCATTTGCTTTGGTTCCCTCTTGTTTGGATTGTGTATATATATTCTGTTGTGAGTTGATAGTTAGTGATCCTATGCCTTTCAATAATTGTAATTTTCATTTCATCTCCCAAAAAAAAAAAGAAAAAAAGAAGAAAGGAAAAAAAAACCAAAAAGAAAGTGAATAAGTGATTGGCATTTGATACATACATAGCTTGAATTTCTTTATCACCTCATTTCCTATTTCATTCGTGGCGTATGTTCATTGTATTTATTGAGGTTTGGAGAATTGGTAAACTCCATCGTTGCTTGGTGTTTTATTGGTTGCTCCCTAGTCACTTGGCTAAGTAGCTCCACATTGCCAAATACATTTGTCTACTCCTTTCCCTTAACCCTTCTAGTCCACATTACGACCCGCATAAAGTCATCTTGATTGTCTTATGCACATTGCATTTTAGTGGTGGAGAATTTGAGAGTCTTGGCAAGCATATGATAGATTGCATCATTAAAATGACTCTTGAGTGAACCTATGCTATATTTCAAACACATGAGTGGGAGTGATCCACATTTTCTAAAAGTGAGGTTCTACCTGCCTGTTTGGCTCTATTCACTTTCATGTGCTTGCATGATGTGATTTGTGAATCCTTTGGGGGTGATCAAGTTTTTTATGGAGCTTGTAGTCATATACTTCTTCGAAAACCTTCTTTTGCTGATTTTGAAATATTTTACGCACTATTTGGTGTTGCCATTAATTGATATTCTTGCTTGTGATATCCTATAATTTGCCTACTTTAAAGAAGTTGTCCTATTCTGAGTCATAGATGCATCTCCGCTTGTAGGTTTTCTATAGTATTTGCTTGAGGACAAGCAACCGTTTAAGCATAGGAGAGTTTGATACATATATAACATTTTAGGGTTGTTTTGCTGCATATTTAAGAGAATTTTGTTCTTAAAGTTATCATTTATACTCTTATTCTTGATTTATACTTGGGTATGGTTGTTTGATGACTATTGCAGGAATTTGGATCATTTTACCCTTATTTTGACCCTCATTCGAGCATATCTTGAACCCCCATAGATGCCCCTAAGTTGCTATGCCTGTGGAAGAGAGGAAGAATAGAAGAATGACGAGCCAGCAAGCACCATGATCCGCCCTTGGTGGATGCCACAGTCCGTGGTGGAAGCATAACTGCTAGTCTCTTTGTTTTCTCTCATCGTGTGGTTGAGGTTGATTGTGTTTTTCTATAAATAGGGCGACCTCAGCAGCAGAACACATGCATTCATCCCATCCATTTCATTTCCTCTCTTCATGTAGATTAGAATTCTAGTTTAGAGTGAGGGAGAGCAAGTAGAAGAAGAAGATTCGCAAGGAAACGGGATTAGGTTCTGCAATTGAAAGATTCAAGCGCACATTTTGGCTAAGCAAACTCTTCTCTCCCGTCTTCTCTTTTCTCTTTGGATTTATCATTTTAGAGTAGTTATATGTTTAATTTAATTATGTGTGAGTAATTTAATTTTTTATCTAGGGATTTAGTGGTTTATAGAAGTGTTGTTGAATCATGTTTTAATCTATAGAATTATGCTTATCTTCATGATTGGTTTGATTTCGTTCTGTCAAGCGTTATTCATGTTGTTGGCAGATTTTTGGCCAAAATTTGCTTTCTTACTTGAAACAATCGGATGAAAAACTAAAAGGTGACATTTGATTGTTAGACTGCTTGATAAAACCTGACATACATCATCTCGAAAGAGAGATTTGCATGTTAGGAGGGCTAGTAAGTAATCAAAGATATTTAACTTTAATTAAGGCAAATTAGTTTGAAAGAACAACTTTTGCTTAGTTTAGGAAAATTTAGTTGAGTTTGAAAGAATAGGCCAAATTTTTGGATAGGTTGCAATTCCTCGAGATTAACTGATTAGAGAAAAAGCACATATTTGTCGTTTTGATCCAATTACTTTTTATAACTATATAAATTCTTAGGCATGTTCTCTTAATTGATTTTAAAATTAGTGAATTAGAAGTTGTTAAATTGAAACCCCTTGAATTAGTTATAATTGTTTCCTTATCTTTGTATTTTTATCAATCTAAAGTTTGGATTCGCTTAGCTTATCTTGAGGAAATATAGCCTAATAGATTAACCTAGTCTCTGTGGGATTAACCTTGATTCCTACAACACTACTATGCGCTTGTGGCCGTATCAAGTTTTGATGCCGTTACCGAGGATCGATCCCGGGTCACCACGGACCGACCGTGGTGTCCACTGCCTCGGTACTCTTCTATTCTTCTCTTTCTTCCACGGGCATGACAACTCAGGGGCATCCATGGTGGACGTCTTTCCTGCGAGGCTATTTGTTCTCTCGCAGCTTTTCAACTTTCAAGTAGTTTTTAATGCCATTTATTCGCGTGGCTATTCGGCTTCCAGCAACTTTGCTATAAAAGGAGGCTCTCATACTCATTTCAAGACACATCCCCTCTTTCCATTTTTCCTCTCTTTCATTCCATTCTTGTTAGATTAGGATTTAGATTAGGAGAGAGAGTGAGTTGAAGTGAAAATTTGTAAGGATACCACCCCGGACTTGCAACGACGGTTCAAGCGCGATCTTGGCTGAGCATCTCTTTTCTCTTCTCTCCTCTTCTCTAAATTTAGATTAATGTTTTGTAATTTTGATTATCTTTGTTGTTTTATTCTGGATTTATGGAAATACTTGTTAATTTCTTGATCTTGTGTTGATATCATTTGGTGCTTTTGAATTTGTTGGATTGTTTTATCGAATCGTAGATGCTTATTGCCTTGTGAGAAACTTGATCACTTTCTTGGATGTTGTGGGTATTTAGATGAAGGACTAAAAGATGAAATCTCTAATACCGGAAGCCTAGGATTTGATGTGATTATGTGATGTCTCGAGAGAGAATTACCGACTGAGAAACCATTAATTTGATAATCGCATGTTTAATGAACCTAAACAAATCCAGAACCCTTGAAAAATGGTAATTGGTTAGATTTTTGGTATTTCTCTTCACCTTGAAAGAGGGTTGTGATACTTTGATTGTCGGTTTTAAAACAACTAATTAAGGAAGAAGTGCTTCATTGATATGTGAATTTGAAGATTGCTAGTTTTGTATAATTTCTTGATTATTCATTCACTAGATTAGATAATAGAGTAGTTAAATTTCATTTTCAAATTCGGACTTGCTTAGCATATCTTGACGGAATACAACCCAATAGATCAACCTAGTCTCTATGGGATTGACCTTGATTTCCTGCAACGCCACTGTGCACTTGCGGGCCTATCATATTTTAATATAGACTACAGCACTCATGCGCTTGCGATGTGTGTCAGTCTTACTAACTGTCATGCTTGAATGTCGGATTATGAGAGGCAACCTTTGCAAGAGCATGCTAAGAGGTCGAACAACCATACACTAAAACTATACAAGCTCTGTTTGACAAACAGTTGTTAGCTATTAGTTGTTGCTGCTTGAATTAACTGTTTATATTAGCTGTTTTTCAAAAAAAATGCTTGGTAAAAACTAGCTGTTTCTAAAATATATGTTGATACATTTTTATTTATGCCCTTATTTGCGAATTACTTTTAGTGATATGTGTTTAATTTTTCCAAAGTTATGCATAATTATATCATTTCTACAAAAAACTTTTTTCAAAAAGCTAATGACAATAGCTTTTTCAAAAAGAACTTTTTGGAGTCAAACAACTATTGCAAATAGTTTTTTTACCAAACATCCTTTGGTTGTTTGACTTAGTCAAAACAGCTAAAATTCTTACAAACAACTATTTTGCCCCAAACAGTTGTTGTTACCAAACGCCCCCACTGTTAGGCAAAGTCGTATGCACTTGCTAAGAGACATGTAAGACTACGTAAGAAATAAGAGAAGAAATGAGAGCCTCGTTTATTTTTAAGATGCATTATTATTTTATTATAGTTTCAAGGATGAAACTTATTTTAAGGAGAGCAGGATGTAGCATCCCATCAATTAATCCTGGTTAGTTATCTTAATTTCACATTAGGTGTATGATTACAAAGACATTTAGAGCAGTAAGTTGCACAAAAATTTAGTCATTTCAAAATGCAGGCTCGAATAAGATAATTCATATAATTATAAATGTATGAAATACGTATGAGCATAAATAATTATATGATCATAAATAATTATATGCACAACACAATTGATACATATTTTTAACCCAAGACCTATTGTATTACTTGGAAAAAAATAGGGGAAATATACATTTTGTTTTTAAAGAACGATCAAGTTAAAATTTGACAACTATGTGGTTTTGACTTTTAACATATAACAAAGTTTTTCAAAGACAAGCATAACATTTAATTGCAAAGAGGCAAAAAAAGATAGAGAAATGGAGAGATAGGAATGGATAGGCAATTAAAAGAAGGGGAGTTGTTACAAAACTAAAGCTGTTAAATTACAAGGGAGCAACACAAAAATGACATATTAGCAAAAATAAAATAAAACAAAACAAAACAATACGGTCATTATCTCTCTGCCTCTTCTTATGTTAAGCACACATAGAAAATAAGGAAAGAGATTCTGCTACGCAAGCTATTGCGCATACGCTCCACCACCACCATAGCAGGCATCCGCCTCAACTGACCACCCGTTCTTTTTCTCATCCCCTTTTTTGGGGATGCAATGCACCCAAAATAGAGGTAGCCACTTCCCCCATTAATTAGGTCGTCAATTGAATGGTCTCTGGCACCCACTCCACGACTATTTCTAGGCTCCAGTCGTTGTTTTCTCTGCTAATGACCACCTCCATCACCTTTACTTATCTTCTTCTTCAAAGGTAACCCTCTTTTAACCTATTTCTACCATATCAAAATTGTGTAATTTCATCTTTTCATTAACATTTTAGGCAAATTATATTTGAACTTACTTAAATTGAGAGAGTTGGGTCGCATAATTTTGGGATTATGAAACATTCTGATTGAATTAATTTGCAATATATGTGCATTATGTTTGGGCAACTCCTATTGGGACCTTGAGATGAAAATTGATTTTTGGGTCTTTTGTTGGCCACAAGGGAGTTAAATTTGGAGGTATGTTTAAAATTAAATGAAAGGTTCACTAGTTGGAGAATTGAACTATGAGAGAGAACACTAAGGTTAAATTATGTAAGGAAGCTTGAGTTTGTATATATGGGTTAAGTAAATTGCCCAAATCAAACTGCTAATTTAATTCATTTATTGAGATCAAGGATGATGATTTTGGAAAACATGGTGGTACTAAATTGAGCAATGGAGAGAAAAATGAAACTTTACATGTTTATTTATGAGAAAATTAGTACTTGGGAGGAGCCATAAGAGATGGATAATGAAGTTTGTGTCTATTTGAAGAGTACCCAGCTAATGAGCTAAGTCTTCACATTGTCTTTAAGCCTAGAGTCCATATAAATACTAATTATTTGGAATGTAGGTAAACATCAGGTGTTGAATGGTCATGGATAAGTCTTAATTGCTTCAGAGCTTAAGTTGAAGTTAATAATTGATGAAGAAGCGATGGGGGCCATTATATTGATTACATTGATAAAGAAAAACTCAAAGCAAAACATGTTCACAGTTGGTTAAAAGTGAACTCTTAAATCGTTTCAGATGGTGATGGAAGGGTGCTTGATTGAAGCTTGACTGAGTGACATTGTAATTAGTGACTAATATGAGTGCTTTGGACTATATAATTTGTTTCAGGCCAAGCAAGTTAAACAATAGCTAAAAATTAGTTGCCTTTTGTTATGATTAACAATGGATGAAAAAGTGCTTCTTTTATTCATGAGTAGAAAAAAAAAATTAATAATGGATTACAAATATGAAGTCATTCAAGTCAAAGAGAAAATAGAGCTCATGTAAGCTATCAATCTTAACTTATAAGTTCAAGTTTGACTATCTTAAGTTAAGGAACTTTTGCCGGGTAAAAGTGAACTATGAACAAAGCACATAAACAATTTTGCTCCTCTAATAGGATTATGAACTGGAAGCATATTTGCACGGTAAAATTTAGGGCAGTCTATCATTTCTTGTATGAAAAAGGAAATAAGAACAAGAAAATAATGAAAAGCCTCAAGGTTTTTGCAAGAAACTAAAATTACACTTTGCAAGTGCTCTAAAAAGGTGTCATAGAATTTGATAAGTCTCCATGAGTACAAAGTTGGGAAACCCATAAAAATAAATCTCATGAGTATAGAGATCAAACCGAAGTTTAACAAAAGAACTAAAAGTTAGAGGTTAACAAGACACAAATAGCCCCTAAAGGTACATTATTGCTTGCATGTTTATCAAGTAAAAGTTTTAATTTACTTGTAAGTCATCTTTATCAGCTTTTTTATGTTTTGGCCATATGAGGGGCCATTCACCTTTGTGTTGACTATGTATTATTATGTTCATACATTTGTTGATTTTTGAAACCCTAGATAACATGGGTTGCTAGCGGCACATTCTGTTCACTGTTCAATGCTGATTTTTGCATTCTTCACCAGAACCTGTAAGTTAGCTGGAGATCTCCGAAAATAATAAGCCCCTATGATTCATTTTATATGGGTCCTAAGCTAGGTAATTAATTAGGAAAAAAAAGAAAAATGAAAATGACTTATTTAGTGGATTGTTTAAGTTTAATTTATCGTTTATGATTTACAAAATCAATTTAAATGCATGTGCACATTTACTAACCCATTTAACATTATTTTTACTGTACACGGGCAATGTAGATGGCTTGATGCTAATTTTTCATATGTTTTATGCTTTATAAATTTTCAAATTCACCCACTAGGATAAGATGTCAGGTGGGGGGTTCTAGAACTGAGCTACATCAATCAGCATAAAAATAGCACAAGAGGCAAATATTCCATGTTCACAGTTGATAACATCTCCCTGGCTCATGGTACCACATGACTACATTTTGGAATGTTGAAGTTCTACTCCCAATATAAAGGCTCATAACTTTGATTGAAGTGTTGAGGTTTTATCTTACTGAATGTTTTGGAATGATGAAGGATTTGTCCAAGTTCCTTTAAACCTTTTAGTTATCTTCATAAATTTAAACTATGCTTAAAATGGTTTGGCATTAATGTGTTGAATGATGATATGTCTTAAGAATTGTTTTTCTGCCAATGTTCTAAGAAATTCAGGTTGTGAATTTAAATTTTTTATTCAAGGGCAATGTACTTAATTGAACAAAAAGGAAATGAGTTACAAATTGGTTTCACCTAATATAATCTTTGGCACTTTGGCCTTGTCTCTTAAAGAAGGAAACGTGATAAGATCCCCAACTCAACAAATGTTATGCTACCACCATCTGCTTAATTAATTATTAATCGGATAATTATGCCTATTTACGTTGGGAGCATTACAGCCGCAAGACAAAATGTTCTCATTTGCTCACTAGAATCTCCGCCCGTTTCTCAACTAGACCAGTTAAATCTCAGGCTGAGTTACCAGTCCTTGCCTATAAAATGTTGCAATGCTAGGACGTGGAAGGTAGTACACGTTAAATAATTATAAGGTTCACAAGGACAAAGATGTTGGTGTGATGATTGTTAGGGTTTGTTGCTCACTCTGTTATTGTTTCATATGCATCTATCCTTTTATGGTTGCACTTGAACAACTTAGCTTCTCTTTGGAAAGTTGTTTTCTTGTGATGCAAAGGATTATTTTGGTGCTTGCAACAGAGAACTGTTAAGCCTGACGATAAGTTTATGGAACTTCAGTAAGTTTGACCCATTTTAAACTTCTTATCGAATGGAACCAAAAAGTTTACAATTTTCAAATGAAATGACAAGAGCAATCAATTTATGCAAAGGCATAACGCTTTTGGCCCATAGCAATTAATTCATTTCATTCATTACTTCCAAACACGAGTCTTGGTAAATCATGTGCACAAATCGTCATCAATCTCACGTACAACTCGCTCCTTCACTTGGCATTTGCCTTCGACTCATACGTTCAGCACTATGATCACTAGGGCCAGATACATAATTGATGCGACCTTAACAACAAAATAAATATAATAAGAGATCCTCAATAACATATCTTTTAGCTTACTAACCTCATCCTAAATTTCCAACACCTAAAGATAATTTTTGCTACATCCTCTCCAGCTTAACTGATATGCTCATATGTGTTATGATCCTGAAAGGATGTATAGTAGTAATGCAAGTGTATGGTTGTGAGTCACAGCACTTGAGGGTCGAATCCGTAGGGGCGGAGTCAAATCTAGGCCACTAAAATTAAAACTAACCCATATTAATTAGTTGAAAGCAGTAAATGAGCAAAATAGAATCATTCAACTAATAAAAATTGAGACTCATCTTGTTTTGGCGCATGAAGAGTAAATGCAATATAAGTGGGATTTGACCCTAGGTTTTTAGCAACAACTTTTAAAGAGTTTACTAAATAAGCTAGTTAACACCCATAAAATTTGAAAATTCTAAACATGACTAAACCTATAAATTAAATTATAACAACTTTTAAGAAAGTAATAAACTAATCAACAAGTAAGAGATTGGGAAGATATTACGACAAACACTTAAAGGCCAATAGAGAATATTGAATAGTCGATGGGTGTCAATCATGAAAATTCAGAATCCACCATCAACCAAAGGGAGTGGTAAAAATCAAAATTCTGAATGAAATAAATCTTGAAGAGACTGAAGTCAAACTAAATATAAACTGCAAAAATTGAATTAAAACTAGAACTAGAGAAATTAAAATAAAACTGGAACTAGAAAACCTGAAATAAAACTAGAACTTAAAAAACTTGAATTGAAATTAGAACTAAAAAAATTGAAATTAAACTCAACTCGAAAGAAATCCTACAATTACAATAACCTCTAAAATAACTAGAAACTAGTACTGGAATCAAGAGGGAGATGAAGTGATGATTTACAAAGCACCCCCAAGACCCCTATTTATGTCAGAGCTAGCCCCATACACTTTCCTAGTTACATTAGATTTCAAATCCCAAGCTAATATGTCTGCTGTCCTAATTGTAAAATTTTCTATTTGCCAGGATAGTGCACTATCCTTTTTCATGCTGCCAAGTTTCTTGATTTCCAAGCTCACATCAACACAGTGCCTGATGATCACATAAAGTTTGAAAGGATTTCCACCATCATTGCCAATTTCACACTTTGTTGGACCCTTCTTTATTTCCTATTTAGCTTTGGAATTGTAGAGCATCTAGTGTTGAGCTGGGCCGACCATATGATCAGCAAATTTGAGAATGAAAGCATGAAATTCTACTACTTCGTCTTACTAGGCAAGCATAACAATGGGCTTGGATATGCTGCGTAAGAGGGGACAAGGCGTTGGCGGGACCGTTTTAGTAGGGCGAAGCCAGCTGCTTTGAATTCACATGCTGGGCAAGGGACATAGGTTGAGGGAGGCACGGGGTGTTCATGCATTGACTTAGAACTGTGGGAGTTTACTTGCATCATTGGGTTGGGCCATGCATTGAGTACACAAGTGGGGCTTCAACGCCTTTGTTGGGTCAACACGTGAATGGGTTGGGTTCATTCCTTCATTCTTTCTATCTCTTTTTGTTGGATTAAAATGTGATTGTGGAGTGGGTTGCTCCTGGTGATAGGCATTGACTATTGTGGGTTGGGTGCTGACTTCACGTGGACCATGTCTCATTGTTTCTTTATTCTTTTTCCATATTTTGTTGTTGAAGCACATGCCTACATGGGTCAATACATGATAATGGCCCAATGACTTAATTGTTGTGCCCAATTATCTCTTAACGTCCATTATTTTATCAAATTCTGCAAGTTAAACCAAAACCTAGCAAAATTGAAAATAACCTACATTACAAGTAAAAGTTAAGTAATCCGGAGCATTTATTTAGTCATTTTTGGTAACCGAACAATATGACAACTATATGAACATATTGCAATCATAGCCCTAAAAATATGGAACATGATTTGTGCATGAATATNNNATTTTTCGCTCACTTTTCTTCTAGCATGGCACTTGCAATGATGGTTCTTCAAATGTAGTTGACTTCTAAAATTCAATGATGAACCCCCAAGATTCCATTTTTGAATAGGCATTCATTCAAGAACAGTCATAGCATAAAAGTC
The DNA here is from genome assembly GCA_002740465.1 of Stenocereus thurberi. NCBI lineage: Eukaryota > Viridiplantae > Streptophyta > Magnoliopsida > Caryophyllales > Cactaceae > Stenocereus > Stenocereus thurberi. The sequence goes on from NCQT01064876.1 coordinate 12,899, forward strand.
AAACATCAAGAAATTGAGAGAGTGAGAGAGAAAAGAGAGAGAGAGAGAGAGAGAGAGAGAGAGAGCACGAACTAGAGGGTTCGTCAACCAAAAACAAAGACCTTGAAATTGTAATTAATAGGTGGGGAGATCTGACATATGATTTTTATTCAAATGAGATGTTACTAATCCGTCTTATTGGCATTGTTGACAACATTGTTCCCTTTAACCCCTTAAACCAGGATTGTCAAATATAATGTTCCACAATATGAGGCTCCCAATTTTAATGTCGAACAAATACTACTGTCTGGATTTCAAAATCATCTTGTATATTACATGGGAACAGATAGAACACAAGGGTGTAAAATTAAGCTTCCCTTTTCAGTAAAATTCCTTTCAAACAATAAGAGAAACAAAGCCATTTATTCCTCATATGAGGAATTCTTTCAAGTGTAAATACAACTTAAATTATTATAGAACATGTGTATTGTTTTGGACATGTTAATCAATTATATTGGGATCAACTATTGTCCTAAAAAATAACATAAGAGGCATTACTTTTTTTTGGGGGATACATCTTATAAGGGGGCTTATGAAATTTTATAGAGATAGGAAAAGGGATTTGCATATGGTGTTTATCGATATGGAGAAGGCTTATGATAGGGTGCCTAGGGAAATGCTTTGGAGTTGCTTAGACAGGAAAGGCATATCATATCAGTACATTCAAGTTTTTAGAGATATGTATGAGAGAGCGAAGACGAGGTTGAGGATACTAAGAGGAGACACAGAGGACATATTGATATTAGATTGCATCAGGGTTCGACTTTAACCCCTTTTTTTTAATGATTGTCACAGATGAGCTCATGGAAGACATTCAATATGGGATACCTTTGTGTTTGTTATTCACTGATGATATTCTACTAATTGATAATACTAGAAGTAGAGTTAAGAATAAGATAAAGAGGTGAAGACATGCTTAGGAGTCCAAAGGTTTTGGATTGAGTAGGTCAAAGACTAAGTATTTAGATTGTTAGTTTAGTGAACAAAAGGAAGGATGGTAGAGGAAGTCACCATCAGTGATACAACAATACCAAAGGTGGAGAAGCTTAAATACTTGGGTTCAATTGCACAAAGCAATTGTCAGAGTCACCGCATGTCGATTTCCAACAATGGAGGTATGCATCTTGAGTATCGTGTGACAAGAAGATTCCAACAAAGTTAAAAGGGAAAGTTTACTGTGTAGTGGTTAGACTAGTACTATAGTACAGCTTAGAATGTTAGTTGACTAAGAAGAACTAGGTCCGAAGATGAATGGTAGTTGAGATGAGGATTATCAAGTGGATGTGTGGACATACAAGATCAGACAGGTTATGAATGAACGTATAAGATAGAAAGCAGGGGTTGCACTTAAAGCTGATAAAATAAGGAAAACTATACTCAGATGGTTTAGACATATGAAAAGAAGAGATATAAATGCAGCTATGTAGAGTTGTGAGAGGATTGATCTCCTACAGTGTAAGAGGGTAGAGGTAGAGTTAGGAAGAATTGAAATGGGGGTGATTAGATAGGACATGAGGTAATTGAGACTTGCGAAGGACGTGAATCAAGGTAGGAGTTTATGGAGGTTAAGAATTAAACTATTAGATTTTAAGTAGTTAAATATTTATATTCCAATTTTTAGTGAGTTAGCAAGCATTGTTGTTGTTGTCTAGTATGTTGGCTTTAGGGGTGTGACCCTACTAGCGATATCAATATTATTATTGTTAAGGTTGTTATGGATATGGTTCTTCCGGCTTGTTGCACCTAGTTCTGTTAAAAAAATTTTCCCCTTTCTAAATGGTGCCCCATATTTTGTATAATGCTCCTATTTTCAAATATATTTCAAATATTTTCACCTCAACAAAAGATTTTTTTTTTTTAATGAAATATTTTTTTACGTGTCTCTTAAAATCGGTCTCCCTATTTATGCGAGTGCTTGTAGGGCTACCTACATGTGAATCTTCCTAGATCTCATGAAAGCATGACACTAGAACGAATTGTTGTTGTACATAAGAGATATTAGTTGAATAACTAGAACCTCTAGGCATTCAGGTAGAACTTTTATGAATGCTCAAATGCTTAAACTTCACTTGATATTACAAAATAAAAGGCTAAGTATCTAGAACTATAT
>NCQT01064876.1:15751-37092 GCA_002740465.1 Stenocereus thurberi
GAAGTATATCGAGCTCAAAATCTGAATTTGAGCCTATTTAATATTTTCTATGTCCTGATCAAGTTTCGATCTAAACCGTTGAAATTGTTTTAGTCGCGAGTCAACTAAATTGTTTGTGAAAAAAATGTCGATCAAATTATCGTGGTGGAGATAAATGTCCACCAAATGAAATAAAGTTAAGCTCCAAATTTAGGTTTGAGTTCATTTTAATCGTTCATATCGGATAGTCAAGTTTCAATCTAAATTGTTAAAATCGAATTTTATACCTAAATTTCAGCTAACCACATTATCAAAAAGTTGAAGGAACAAAATCAACATCATATCTTCTCAAAAAGAAAATCATTTTCCTCCATTGGGGGGAAAATTGTTTTCCTTGTAGAATAGTTTTCCACCTTTATTGTGTAAAACAATGAAAAAATGAAAAATCATTTTTTGGAAAAATCATTTTTTCCTCAATCAAACACCACCTGAATATCTAAACTCTAGAGATTTGATAGCCTATCCAACATTTACAAATAAACATTTGATACATATCGGGACCCAATTGGCCTTGCGCCAAGAAATGAAGACGGTCTCATCTACCCAAGAGTTGCTTGACACAAATTTCCAACATTTAGACCATTTTATTGTGATAATTCACCTAGCAAAATGGGCTTGAAAATTGATGATCTAAAACTTGTTGGAAAAGTGCTCAAGTCTACTGTTGTGATATCATAGTATTTCCACTAGATATTTATAAATTTCCTACAGTGGAAAAATCCTCATATGCATTAGTGCAGATTTTTTTTCAATAAATTTTCTGAATTTAGGTGAAGTTTGGTCCCTATCGAATGATGCCTAATCGATGTCCAAGTTTTCTTCATTCTATAAGATGTCTATTTTAGCCCAAGTACTCATTATATTCGATCTGAGAGAGAAATGGTCAAAATTAAGAGGAGTGTGCATAACACTCAATTGTAGAGCAATATAGGTTTTAGCTCCATTTGAAGAGAATGCAGCCATAATCCTAGGCATTTTTCCTTATGAAATGAATCTGCACCGTGAAAGAAAGAAGCTCCAAATTGTAGCACCACTCATTTATGGCGTACAACTCTCTAGAAGCTTCTTAGAAGATGAGGAATAAATCCTGAAAAGTATAGCTCATAGCAATTACCATTATCTTTAGATTTTTAATCTATCTTTTAGGATAGTTTGTAGAACTCTCATTGGTCTAATTGCCCCAATAATGTATCAACTTATTTTTCTCATTTTTGGTATTTATAGACCATTCCCCTCAATGTAAAGAGAGATTTAATGAATGAATGAATGAATGAATTGAAGGGCTTGAGGCCATCTCCTCTATCAAAAATTTTTAATCTTTATCTCTAGTGTAGAGTAGTAATTTAGAGTACTTCCTTTGAAATTTTTCTTTGGTGGCTCTAAGCCTTTAGGAGACCCCTCTTTTGGTTAATTATTGAATCAAAACCCTCACTCTTTATCTCAAATCCACCTCCAAAAATCCACACTTTGGTTTCACCAAAATCATTCTCATTTTCCATGTTGATTAATCCTTCTCAGTCCAGAAAAAACCCCCCCAACATAGTCCAAAGGTAAACCACAACCCAAACATAAATCTAAAACTCCATCAAAAAGCCTTCACAAAAACTGCAAGTGACTAGTGCCCACCATGAAGAATCCGTGGTCCACCCCATGGTTCGTGGCCTTCCTTTCCTCTTCAACTTTATTTCCCCAAATCCCTTTCACACCTTATTTCCACATACAATGGAGAATAGGGATATCCTTGAACTTCTAGATTAAGTAAGGAAGCTTAAAATGCAAATGACACAAGTGAAGAAAGTCATGAAAGAATCTCACTGCTTTGAAGTACTAGTTTGAATCCTACAATCTATTTGAGACGGAATCAAACACTTAAAGATTATTTTAAGGACGAAGAATACGTGAATGAAGAGAGTTTCAAGATAGCACTCAAAAGCTTTGAGGTTTTGCCCAATATTGGTTTAAATGTCTTATGAGGGAAAGAGTTCTTTAAGACAACTTGGAGTTGGCTCAAGTCTTACATAGCTATTACATTCTACTAAGACCAACTCTTTGAAGAAAAACCCTTGAAAGAGGAACTCATTGTTGCTCAAGAGAACATCAGAAGATCCTCTTTAACTCAGAAGAAAAAAGACCCTTAAAAGAAGAAGATCCCTCTGTGGTTCCTGTGGAAGCAAATGAAGAAAATAGGATCATTTTAGATCTTGAAAAGAAAGCAGTTGAATCAAAACTAACATTGGAGGTTATGCTACTTATTGTCTCATAATCACAATTTTAGATTCTCCATTGGCTCCATTTGGGAATTAAGGTAAACAACACCAAACAAGCTCTGTTTTCATTTTGAATATGCAAATTTAGAGATGAGGCTTTGCATGGGATGTTTCCTTTAAGTGCTTGTCAAATTTTTCTTAGTGGACCATAGTTGTTTGACTATTATGTGAGTTATGATAGATATGATTCCTCTAACACAACAAAGGCAAGCATTTACATTTGCTTCCTTACCCCCATCTCACAAATACGAAGCAAGGGAGAGATGTGAGAAAAGCGTCTACATGAGTGAAACATAAGATCAGAGAATCGACAGTAAGAGCAAGCCTATATTTACGTTACTTTTGGTTAACTCAAACATAAGAGAGAAAGTGATAGCCCTATGCCTCTTACTCCAATCACCTTTGAATGAATTTTGGATGAAGCCCATCATGGTGTGATGCTCCCTGATGATTATCATCTATCTCTTGAATGTGAGGCTTTACTCTCATTTCACATGAGTTGTGATAAGTACTCTGGGATTTTCAGCAAGCTACTGAGTGCTAGACCTAATGCATTCAATTGCTTTGAGAAAAGGGCCCCTAAGAGTTTCAATAACTCTTATATGTTTGAGAGAAGTGGAGTTTTTATGACAACAGGTATTTTCAAACCTAAAGACGGTAATAAATGTGTAAGGTTGATGCTGATGGATTTTAACCCCAAGAATTTGAGGCCAAATTCTTCTCAAGTGAGAAAGGTTGATATATAAAGAGACTCCCTTGGCATGGCACCAAGAAGTAAAAATAGTCTCATCTATTTAAGAGTTACTTGACACCAATTCTAGCACCTAAGCCCATTTTATCATGATATTTAACCTAGCAAATGAGCTCAAAAAGTAATGATCTATGACTCTTGAAAGGTGCTCGAGTCCAATATTAGAATATGTACATATTCCCAATGGATGTATACATTTCAATTCCCTAAAGTTGCAAAATCCTGAAATGTACTAGTACCGTCTTTTATCAGTAAATTTGGTGAATTTGGGTAAAGTTTGGTTCCTAACTCAATGCTTTCTTAATTTCCTAATATGTCTATTCAGTCCCCTGTCCTAAAAATTGGCATAGGATTCCATTTGAGAGAGAAATTGTCAAAATTAAGAAAAGTGTGCATAAAATTTGGTTTTGGAGCAATATAAGTTTTGACTTTATTTGAGAAGAATATAGTTGTAGTTCTTGATATTTTCTATAGTGAATGAATCTACACCCACCAAGGAAAAGATTCCAAGAGCATCACCCTCATTGGTGGAGTACTTCTCTAGAGGCTTCCTAGAAAAAAGAAAGAATTCCTGGAAACTACTTCTCATAGTAATTGTGATTACCTTTGGATTTTTGATTTATTTCTTAGAATATTTTGTGGGACTCTCATTGATCCACTTGTCTCACTAATATATTAGCTTTTCCCCACATTTTTGGTATTATAGACCCATTTTTCTTAATGTAAAAGGAGATTTGATGAATGAATGAACTTAAGGGCTAGAGGCCATTTTGTCTCTCAAAATATCTTAATTTTTACCTCTAGTTCAGTGTAGTGATTTAGACTTTTTTTCTTTAAAATTTCTCTTGGTAGATTTAAGCCTTTAGGAGAGAGATTGGGTAAAGATATCATTTTTGGACTTTAGTTACACAATTACCTTGATCATTAGAGATTGAATCTAAGCAGAAGTATCCATTGTCTTTATGTTTTTCTTGTGTGTTTGATGACCTTGGAAGTCCATGATTCATTCCTCATCACCCCAATATTCTTATCTTTAGACATATTTATTTTTAATAATTTGTATTAAGGGAAAACTAGACTCAACGTCCTCATTTGAGCTCAAAGTCGGATTCAAAGTATTGACACCTATTTATACATGTCAGATTATCAGCTTTGCCCCAAATTTAGATGGTTGAAATCTGAAAATCTTTGAATATTTTTCAAATTTGTCACGCTTTGGTGTGGAGAACAAGGTACAACGTAAAATTTAATATGTCGTTTCCAAACACGCTGTCGTAGGTGGCTTGGATTCGTGCCCTGTGGACTGTTCAGCATTTAAGATTTCCAATAAACTCTTGAGTGCAGAAGCGGTTATAAGACTGACAATTTTTGGCATTATCACAGACGTCGCAGCATCTTTATTCTCATGGTAATCAGACACAGTTCAATCTTCTTTGTGCATAGAGGGTGGATTCATTTGTATCTTCAAAAGTTCGTTCCTTTTTATTCAAGTTTCGCTTGGCAAAGCCGCTTAACCCCACACAGGAGGGAAAATGGCTTCAGGAAGAGCCTAAACAGTGAACAATCAATCGTGTTTTGCAACTCCCAAATTACCAAAATGGGGAGAACCGGGAATATCAGAGAAGCAGAGTCAATATTCAATCGCATGCGAGTTAAAAATACCGTCACTTGGACTGCTTTGCTCACGGCATATGCAGAAAATGGTGAGCTATCTAAAGCACGGAAGGTGTTTGATGAAATGTCTCAAAGGAATATTGTGTCCTGGAATGCAATGATCACGGGCTATGTGCGGAATCAGTTGGGGCTTAGTGACGCTCATGAGTTGTTTAGGAGGATGCCTGAGCGAAATTCAGTATCTTATGCAGCCATGATAACTGGCTATGCCAGTGCTGCTATGTTTGAAGAGGCAGAGAGATTATATAATCATATGCCAAGAAACTGGCGTGACCCTGTTTGCGCGAATGCTTTGATTTCTGGGTACTTAAAGGCAGGTGCACTGGAGAAAGCTGTTGGGATTTTTGATGGAATGATGGAAAAAGACGTCGTTTCTTGGAGCTTAATGGTTGATGGTTTCTGTGAAACCGGACTTGTCGACGTCGCTAGAAAGTTGTTTGAAATGATGCCAGAGAAGAATGTGGTTTCTTGGACCGTGATGATGAATGGGTATATGAAAACTGGAAATTTTGAGGATGGGTGTCTTTTATTTTTGTCTATGAGACAGGAGGCTGTAAGGGTTAATCCTAGGACTTTGACGTCGATTGTTGAAGCGTGTACGAGCAATCAGAGGTACAGAGAAGGGTGTCAATTGCATGGGTTAGTTTCACGTCTGGGATTTGAGAGTGATGTCATTTTGACCAACTCTATCATCAGTATGTATGGTAAATTTGGCTGTCTTGAAGCTGCTAATAGACTGTTCCAGTCCATGAAAGGGAGGGACATAGTATCATGGAATTCATTAATTGCATCGTATGTTCAAGCTGATAAAATGGATGAAGCATATGATCTCTTTCAGATTACGCCAAAAAGGGATATAATTTCTTGGACAACAATGATCGGAGGGTTTTCTCGAAAAGGGGATGTTGCAAAATCCATCAATTTGTTCAACTTGATGCCCCAAAAGGATGATATTGCTTGGACAGCTATCATTTCTGGCTTGGTCAACAATGAAAAATTCTCCGAAGCAATTTGGTGGTATAGTTGGATGACCCAAAGATCATTTAGACCAACTGTTCTTACTTTGAGCAGTGTAATAAGTGCCGCTTCTGGTTTAGCCAATTTATTTGAGGGATTGCAACTTCATTCTCATGTGGTGAAGATGCATATGGAGCATGATTTGTCTGTCCAAAATTCTTTAGTGTCGATGTACTCGAAGTGTGGAAATATTTCTGATGCATATCGTGTCTTCAAGACGATTTCTTCCCCAAATGTTGTATCTTTTAACTCAATGATCATGGGATTTGCCTACCATGGCCTAGGACAAGAATCACTTAACTTGTTTAACAGAATGCAGATGGATGGGCAGAAGCCTAATGAGATCTCCTTCCTTGGTGTGCTTTCTGCCTGCTCACACATAGGTTCAGTTGCAGAAGGACAAGAGCTTTTCAAATCCATGAGGTCAGACTATCACTTTGAGCCAAGTTCAGATCACTATGCATGCATGATTGATCTCCTTGGTCGAGCAGGTTTGCTGGACCAAGCAGTTGAGCTGATCCTTTCAATGCCATTTGAACCCCATGCTGGGGCATGGGGAGCTCTTCTTAACGCAAGTTGTTCCCAATCGCGTCCTGATATTGCAAAGCTTGCAGCTGAGCAGCTTATGATATTGGAGCCTGATAATGCAACCCCTCTAGTGGCCTTGTCAAACATGTATTCTAGTTTAGGAAGAAGGGATGGGGAAGAGGTTAGACTGGCTCAAAAATCAAAAGGGATTCTAAAATCCGCAGGCTGCAGCTGGATTTTGTAAGAGACGAGATATTTTATTTCTTTAGAGATTAATGTCACAAAATTACCATGAATTTGAGATAGGCATACTTCATTCAATGGCCTATTAGAATGATCTCTTCAATGCACATGATTTGATTGGGAGATTCATGCTATTGGTCGGAGTGCATAGCTGTCCATATGGCTGTTGCAGATTTACGCCTATCAAGCTCATGTAATACTCTTGATGCTCCTGAGGGTTTAACTTTGTCCTAGAGTCTGTGTCATGTGAAGCTTACAAGATCAGACAAGATCATATAAGGTTTGACATGTCAGAAATTCTGAAAGTTTATTTAGCCTATTGATTTCAGTTCTGGAGGATAACAAAAAGTTGTAGTTTATAAAGACAAGCTAAGGTTTCATCACCAATAATAGCTGATTGGATTATGTTCTAATACTTCATGAAGGTATCCACATATCAACAGCTTCAACCATTTCAAGAATCCAAGTGCCTTTAGGATTCTGCTGTCAGTTTCTAACTGCAGCATAGCTTTGGCAGCACTAAGCTACGATTCATGCTGGATTATCCGCCTAATGCAAGAGACGTGGATGTTTCCCTATATTTCCTCAAAGGTTGTGAGGTCAGCTGATTGTTGCCTTTGTATAAATTTACAACCACTAGCTGCTTAACAATATTTATGTCCGAAAGAGTACCAAAAAAAAAAATTATTTATTTTGGTATTTTGCCAGCTGAAGCAGCGGCAGAAGCTGAACCCGAACCAACCTAAGCAAGGAAGGGATCAGTGGAGGAGTGATATCACCAAAGTGGATGATTGACTCATCCCCCAGACTAGAAAAAAACACCAACATTATTGGATTCCAAGTGTAGAGCCATGCCTATTGTCCCCTCTTCAAATTCTACTAATTTCACCAGCCATTACTTCATCAAGACTGTGAATATATGAGCAATGCTGTCACCTACTGAAAGCATTGTACCAGTATTTACAATCTTTGCTTCTGCTCTTGTGTCAAGGAAATGGGAGGCTGTTGATGTTAAAGGTATGATGGGTTTATGAAACTTTTTTCTGTCTTGACCTTAATTTGATTTTGCTATCTCTGTTTTTCCCTTTTCTTTTACTATCTTAAATTTTAATAATTATCTTCTTTTTCTTTTTGCTACCATAATACATCTTCTTACTTGTGACATCGTCCTTTCTTTTCTATGGTGTTTATTTCCTGTAAGTTCATGTTCTTGCTAAGCTAGACGTATTGTACGACTTATGCTCATACAGTAGGAGAAGATAGGGGCCAGTAGAACGAGCACATGAATCAGAATACTTGCCTTATAAAGGCCATATTTCTTGCTTAACATATGCAGGTTGACTATAATTAATCTAATTTGAACATGCATTTAATAGGCTTTCCAACAATTCAAGAATCATCTATATCAGATGTTGGATGTACACACATGATGAAAACAAGGCCTAAAAGGTGGGAATTCAAGAGGTCTAATTAGTCTGCCAAAAGAGGTGAACCATGCAGATTTTTTGATAGCTTCGCAAGAGAGCTGCCAGACTCGGTGTGCTAGTCTCATGAAGGTGGTGTCTCTTCTGCAAAAATGACACCTGGATGGTCGCAACGAGCTGAGTGTCTCTTTCGTGTTTTTGGACCTGTAGGCTCACTAACACAAAGATACTCCGGATTACATCATTTGAGTTTTCTGTATTTATTAATTCTACTTATAAGATGATACAGCTACAAGGAAGCTACTCTATTGAAGAGAGAATGAGAGCTTCGATGAACCTGCACAATCACAGTTCCGAGAGCAGATTAAGATTGTAGGAGTAAGAGAGATAAAAAAGAGAGTAATTGGGGATTAATTCCATTCCTATCTGACTTCTTCCCCAAGGCAGTGTTATACACTGAATAACAACCGTCCTCCTTTCCTGCCAGGAATAACAAACTGCCAGCTCATCTACCCCTTTTAATTACAATTGTCAAAATATCTAATAAAATAGCTTGTAATGAAAAAAGTAAAAGATATTCAAAATCACTGAAAATGCTTGAAGGTAGACTTTCCCCTGTATCAGAGCCTTCCCCTTGTGAAGCCTTGACCTCAAGGCTGGAATAAAGGATATTTGATCTCAAACTCACCAGCAAATTCCCAAGTAGCTTGATCTGGCAGCCCCCGTTTCCATTGACCCAAAAGGGCCGAAATACTTAGGCCTTAACTTCACATTGTGCCTGCACACTAGATTGCCTATAGGGTTGGAGTTTAAGCCAAACCCCATCACCAATGAAGAACTGCCCCCTCCCCTTATCTGCCAATTGTTTCAATCCATCATGTGCTGTATTTTAGTTAGATTGTGTTTGAGTAGCCTGATCATTTCCTAACTTTTTTGCATGGTTCTGTCCACTGCAGGTTGACTGGTTTCCCCTGGTAAGTAAAGCAAATGAACAGGGGTTGATTGGTTATGTACTATCTCAAAAGGAATCATTTGAGCAGAAGAATGGTAAGGTGGTTGTGTACCAGCACTCACTAAGGATAACTACTTGTTCCACTCTTTGAGAGCTTGGATAGACATGTATCTAGGGTATGTCTCTAGACACCTATTTAAAACTTCAGTTTGCCCACTAGTTTGTGAGTGGTAGAGAGAAGATAAAAGGATATCCACCCCCAAAACTGGAAATAAAGATTGCCAAAATGAGCTCGAGAATACAGCATCCTGTAACGGACTATACTTTTTGGTAGCCCATGCAATTTGAAAATGTGATCCATGTAAGCTTAAGCCACATCTTCAATTGTATAAGGATATGCAAGGGCCACAAAGTGTGCATACTTACTCAACCTGTTAACGACCATGCATATTCTTTTCTATGTGATTTTGGCAACACTTCTATAAAATCCATGGAGATATCAACCCATATTTCTTTTGGTACAGATAGAGGTTGTAAGAATCTGGTGATGCACAAGTATCATATTTGCAAGCTTGACATATCATACATTGTCTTATATTTAATTAATCCCTTCTAATAAAAGAGCTAGGTTATCTTTTAAAGAGTTGCATCTCTGCATGAGTGTCCCCTTATAGGTGATGAATGAACCCAATGTAACAATTTTCCTTTTAAGATAAGATCTGCCCCATTCACTAGCTTTCCTTTCCTTCTCAATTGACTATTTAAGAGCTGGTACTTAGGAAATTTTGTAGGATCATGCTGTTTCTGTTGAATGATATGCTGTAGCACCAAGTCAGATTGCAGGCTTGCCCAATGAGGTCCATCAAGTATGACTAAATGGTTGAGAGAGCCATAAGTAGTTCAGGTCCTTGGACTCTTGATAAAGCATCTACCTCTATGTTATCAGTGCCACGCTTACAGTGCATATCATATTCAAACCCCATGAGTTTAGACAACAAAAGGTGTTGAAAAAGTGTTGATATCTTTTGTTCCAACAAAAGCTTCAAACTCTTTTGATCAGTTCTGATAATAAAGGGTTTTGCCAACAAATATTGTTCTCAGTTTTGCACAGGAAAGGCCACAACCAAGAGCTCTTTTTCATACACACAGAGTTTCTGCCATTTTGGTCCTAGATTCCTCCTGATGAAAGCAATAGGGTGTCTCTCCTATTGTAAAACAACTCTAATGCCCATATTTAATGCATCAGTTTCCACATCAAATTGTTTGAAAGTTTGGCAAGGTTAGGACAGGAGCAGTTGTCATAGCCTATCTAAAGGCTTGAAATGCCTTCTCTGCTTCCTCTCCCCAAATGAACCCATCCTTTTTAAGCAAATCAATGCGCGGTCTATCTGTCATAGCATAACTCTTGATAAAGCGTCTATAGTATCGAGTAAGACCTCCTTTTGAGATTTTGGTTGAGGCTAGTTAATTGACTATAGCATTTATTTTTCGGGGGTCAGTTTCCACCCTTGCTCTAGATATAAAGTGCCCAAAGTACTCTACCATGGGCATGCCAAAAGAGCATTCATTGAACATGGCATACAGAGTGTTTTGTCTCATGGTATGAAGCACCACACTTAAGTGTTCTATGTGCTCTTCTAAGCTAAAACTTTAAAAAAGGTTGTCATCAAAGAATGCAAGGACGAATCTCCCCAAAAATGCTTGAAATACATGATTCATTAAGCTCTGAAAAGTAGCTAGAGCATTAGTTAGCCCAAAGTGCATAACCAAAAATTCATAGTGCCTTGAATAAGTCTTGAGGGCAGTTCTGAACACCTCATCTTCTTGCATTCTGATCTGGTGGTAGTCAGACCTCATGTCAATCTCAGAGTAAACAGTAAAACCACCTAGTTCATCTAATAACTCTTCTATGACTGGAATTGGGAATTGGGAATTGGGAATTTATCCTTGTTGGTGTTTTTGTTTAACTCGCTTTGATCAACACACAGCCTCCAGGATCCATCTTTTTTTCCCACTAGGACCACTGGGGAAGAAAATGGGCTTGCACTTAGTTGAATTACCCCTTTTTCCAGCATTTCATGAGACTAACTTCTCAATAACATCTTTGTGCTTCAGGGGATACCTATAGGGCCTGATGCTGATTGATGAAGTGCCACATTTGAGGGGGTATACTATGGTCAAATGGTATCCTAGTAGGTGGTAAAAATTAGGCTTTTGAAAGATATCAGTATCCTTATCTTAAACAGCTTGTATGGAAGCAGGCGTTGAAGCGTCTGTGGAGGCTATTGTTGTTACAAAACTGGCAACCACTTGTAGCATTCATAATTAGGTAGTATTCAAGAGTGCTTCAGGTAACTAACTTGCCGGTATGACCTGTAACTTTCCTGCATTTAGTTCTCTCAAAACATGAACCGTATTCTGATAGGTGAACTCCATTTTTAGCTGTTTGAAGTTCCATTTAATGGTACCTAAGGTTGCCAGCCATTGTATGCGTAACACCACCTCACAGCCTCATAAAGGAGTCAACAACATATCAGAAGCAAACTCTCTGTAGATTCCATCTAAAGTTCCTGCAACTTCTTGGCTTACTCTATGTCCAAAAAATTGTGAGTGCTACTCGAGTCAATCAAAATGTGTAATGTTTTCTTCCCATAATGTCCATTCAACCTTATTGTGTGGAACCCCAGACTGCCACTCATGGCATTCACAGATTCATTGGGTGGAACCTCTTTTGAATCAAATTTGAAGTTCCCATCAAATTTCTGTGTGACCACCGCAATGTTGTCCTCTCCAGGCACCTCCACCAAGAACAATTGGGTTCCCTTACTTCCAACTTTGTGCCCTCTTTCAAAAGGTTGATCATAGTAATGACATAATCCCTTAGATATCTTTTCTGCCCTTACTACAGCAGGAATGAACTTAGTGCCCCCTTGACAAGTGGGAGTATTCAAGAGGCCCTTAGAGCTTGATCCATCCATATGTGGGGTTTTGTTTTGAAGATTTGGTGTTGGGAGTCAGGGTTTTCAATGATTGAGCGAGATCTATTTAAGGGTTCTATCAGGGGGTATTTTCAAGGCTTGAGGAGTCTCCTCTTGGAGCCTAGCATACTCCATGGCATTACATAGGGTATGGGGGCTAAAAGCTCTAATAAATGATTTAATCATAGGTTTCACGCTACCAATAATACTCTCAAGGAATTATGCTTCAAACGCAGTGGGATTCCTTACTGGTAAGTAAAGCCTTGTGCTCCTCACATTGGGCCAAGTACTCATCCGGTATTCCGGTGACCCAATTTGCTGCAAACGATTGAAATCGTCCACCACCTTGCTCCCGAAGTTGTCTCTAAACCTGGAGCAATCCACCATAAATTCCTCCCAAAAGTGCCATTACGTCTCCTAGAATGTACCTCCCAAGCCACACTTCAGCTTGCCTTTTTAAGTGGAGTGAGGCTAAATCTACCTTCTGATCACATGTGATTCGACACAAAGTGAAATATCTGCATTTCTTGATCCAACCCTTAGAATCAGTTCCATGGAAGCTGGGAACTCAACCTTAGGGTTGAATTGTATATCGATGCGCAACCCTAGCTCATTCCCCACCCCACCCCGACTATCGGCTTTCACTTNNNGAAGACAGAGTTGTGCCATTAACTGAGTCATCATTTGTTGTTATCATGCTTCGATCCTTTGATTTTTCTCAGTGAGCTGCTGCAAAATCAAGCATTGTTGCTCCTACATTAATGTTTCCATAGCTTCTTGCATGGCTACTATCTAACGAGGATGCGCCAAATTTGGGGGTTTGGTATTTCTGCTATTCACCTAAGAATGTAAGGCTGAGATGCCAGTGATATAGCTACAAGGAAGCTACTCTATTGAAGAGAGACTGGGAGCTTTGATGAACCTAAAGAATCATAATTTTGGGAGCACATTGAGATTGCAAGAGTAAGAGAGAGAAAGAAAGGGGGGAGGGGGGAGAGAGAGTAATTGGGGATTAATTCCATTCATATATCAGTTCTTCCTTTAGTGTGATGTATACTGTATAACAACCTTCCTTCTTTCCCACCAGGAATAAGAAACTACATGTTCATCTATCCCTTTTAGTTACAATTGTCAAAATACCTAAGGAAGTAACTTGTAATGAAAAAGGTAAAAGATACTCAAAATTACTGAAATTGCTCGGAGGTAGACTTTCCCCCTTGTATCATAACGCCTATAATGTTCACTTCCACGGGGGAGAAGTCACCTAAAAAATCACAAGTGAAAGCCCGAGAGAGTTTGAAAGCTCAATTATTGTTGTGATCTTTAAAAAGAGAAGTTATTTCATGATATCCCAGCATGCCGTCCTGAAATTTTCCTTGGTAAGGGTTCAATTTGGAATTGAGGTATTTGTTAGAATGAATTCACATGTTTAAGAAGGTTGAGCTTATTAATATTTTTGTACCGATAAATTGACACTTTACTATCCTAAGATATGGTCGTTAAACTAAGCAATCCAAAAGATTATGAAAAATAATAATTTAATACCTTGATATTTTAATGTATGAATAATTTAGTCCTTTACTTGATAAGAAATTCTAAATATTATAGGTTTTGGCATTCTAGAAATTTTCGTGACCCCAAAGAAAGATATTTTTTGTATTTAACTATTATTTTGGTGTTCTAAGAACTTTTGCGCCATATATGTGTTGTCAATAGCTACTTTAATTAAGTTCCAATAACAATTATAATATGATTATAATCACTAAAAGGTGCACAAACTTATCAATAGAATATAATTCCTTTAAAAAATCAACAAAATATAATAAAATTATAAAAGTACAAAAACTTACACAAAAGTACCCTCAGTTTTGTGTAAATTATTTTAAGAACTCTATGTTTTTAAAACTAATTATAAGGTATTTTGACTTATGAGGTAAGTAATAGAAAGAATCCTCAAAGTTTATGCAAACTTTTTCAGGACCAATTCTATTATTTTTTATTTATATATAATGCCCATAACTTTTCATATTTGCATATTTTATCCCATTGCTTAAAAACTTACTTTCAAAAAGTTTGAGTTTGCACATGTGTGTTTCTCTCATAAGTACTATTTAATGCCTTCTTTCAATTGATATTAGAGTAACGTGGCCAACAATAATTAAAATAATTAAGCTAATTTATAGCTAATGGAGAGAATTAACTGTGTTTAATACTTGAATTCTCATCTCCTTGTTCCGCTCTTAATTATTCACGTATTGTATACTCACCAAAAGGAACCACTTCATTAGCATTGCAATTAAACTACACCACATATATAGTTTTACAATTATATTTTTACAATTAAAAGCAAAATTAGTGAAAATTAAGACTGAAATTAAGGAGATAAAAAAGTAATTGTCTGTGATCTATCTTTTTTTAATTAATGAAATTAGATATAGTGCAAAATTTGATTTAACTCTTAATACTTCATTTTAGCATAAATATCCCTTCGAAACCCTGGAAAATAAAAATTCATTTCCTTTGCAATATACAAAATTCAAAAAGAAATAGGAAAAAAATCAACTAAAAAATCATCTGAAAAGACAGAAAAAGAGGAAAAAGATGTAGTATAAGCAGTATAAATCTTGAGGAATTATAGAATATGTTTGATAAAGAATAAAACCCATAAGAGTTAAACAAAATCATAGGTGCAATAGTTGAAAAACAAGATGTGTTATCGGAAAATAATGAAGATACAAATAACATTTAGTTGGAAGAAGAAATATATCAACATATGAACATGATTAAACTAGAAGATATGGATATTGGTCATTTAGAAGAGATTAAAAGGAAACTAAATAAAAAATATGATAAAATGATATTTGACGATGAAATCAATGAGATTGGAGAAAAACTCAATATAGATGAAATGGATTCCAATCTAGTTAACAATATTATTCATAAACCTGAAGAATTTTGTGATTCTTCTAGAAGAAGTACCCATTTTATGAGACCTAGATATGTTCCAATCAGGGGACCTCAATTAGGCAAACAGATTATATCTTAAACATCGATAAAACTCGAAATAGAGAAAAAATATTTATCAATCGAAAAGGGGTACGAATAGTATCTTGAATTCGAATACTAGATGAACTGTATTAAGAATGATGGGAACACCAGTTGTTATGTTCAAAAAATTGTGTAAGGAACTTGAAATTGAATTTATTGGAGCTAAACTTGATTGTGAAGAAAAGACTAGATAGTGGTAAAGGAAGACTAACAACATTGAGCTTTGGGACATTAGATATCTGAAAAGTTATGTTACTGAATATAGTCAATACTATTACAGAATTGAGTATAATGAAACCAATTTTGGTATGTTTTATGACAAATGGTCATTTCCGGTAGATTCTATAATTAATGAAAAATACATCACATGGCTTGAAAAGTAGATGTCATTAATGCCTTTAGTAGAAGAATCTCTTATTTGAGAAAATTGGTCAATGGTCAATGTCTTGATCTCCAAAAACAAGAGAAATGCAGAAGCAATTTCTAGTGGTTTCTCACCAATGGAGAAATGAACTTGAGAAGAGAAGAAAAAGAAAACTTTATAAACAAAAAAAGAGCTTTAACAAGCAAAAGTGAGAGAAATATAAAAGAAAGTACTATAACAAACTAAGCCATAAAAAATGAAATTTTTTTTAGAAAAGTTGCTTATTGTCCTACCGGAAAAAACAATTGTAAGTGTTGGATGTGTGGATGAGTAGATCATTATGCAAATGAATGCAAAAATAGGAAGAATAACAAGCTTATTACCAAAGAAGAAGCACTATATCTAGTCCTGAAAAACAAGTGAATTGTTCAAATTGTATCGGATGATGAATACGAAGAAAGTGATTGTTAAGAAACTAGTCATATAATGAAAAGTAGTTCAATTAGTCTTGGCAATCGTCAAGGAGAAGAATCTATTGTAGATAATAAGAATGAAAATATCAAAGGAGATTTGGTCCTTCCCATAATTAAGAAAGATATGATCTATAAAAAACTCATCTTTTAATTGAAGGGTGAGTACGTATGCAAAATGATGAATGAGATCTAGAACTAAAAAACTGTGAGCATGATGTGGGAGAAGTTAATTCCATTTATTTGGAAAATATCATTAAGCATAAAAAAGATAAAAAGTATATGCACATTCATGTTAGAAGTGTCCAAGTGTAAATTACTCCATTGCAGTATTTTGATAAAGATACTGATCTTTATGCTTTGTTATGTGTGATCAGATCATAAACCTAATAATATTCACAATAAATTGTCACTCAATTCCTATTGATAAGTTAAATAAGGCTTACATTCATTAGAAGATTGAATTTACAAGCAGTCAGTATGATGAGAAGGTAATACCTATACAACATGAGATGACATTAACAATCTCACTACTAGAGTTATCAATGAAAGGGCATAGTATGGAACAACAAGAGCAAGTGTGCAAAGAACTCTACTCTGATAATCATCTCAAATTTAGGGACGAAAATAAGACATTTGCAAAATTTACTTTGCTAAATTCATACACTCTGATTTGAGTCAAACAAATGGTGCAGATACACTTCCAAGAATTTGAAAACAGATGAAAGAACTTCTAGACAAAAGATTAATTAGAAATAGCAAGAATCCTCATACAAGTCCCGCTTTTATGGTAAGAAGTCATGTTGAAGAAAAAAGAGGAAAAACAAGAATAATAATCAATTATAAAAAGCTTAATGATAATATTGACAGATAAGAATGGATGAAGAAAGCATTCCTTTAACTACTTTTAGTGCCCCTCAAAGACATTACGAATGGATAGTAATATTATTGGTCTTAAAAATGCTCCTAAAATATTCCAAAGAAAAATGTATAATATCCTCAAAGAACTTAATCACTGTTGTCTAGTTTACATCGATGGCATCCGTGTCTTTTCCAAAACCATAGAATAACAGAAAGATTATGTTCTTGCTGTCATACGAAGGTACATTGATCATGACATTATCCTTTGTAAAAATAAATGCATTTATGCTGAACAAGAAATTGAATTCTTAGGTCTAGCAATAAAAGATGGACAAATTATCCGATAAAAGCATATTCTAGAGAAAATAAGTTCCCAATGTTTAAGAACAATGGTTCAACGATCGGTATACAACTTGCGTCGACCACTTTCACAATTATTCCGGCGATAGTTGGGAGTGATATGATTTTCTCCCTAATAAATCAAAGTTGGTGGTGTTAGATTCCCCGCAAATTCAATCTTTCCAGACAACCCCATCATGAAAGCTTGAGAACATGGAATATGAAAATCCTAGATTTGAAGTATCCATTCTTTTCAAGACTAACTAAATTTTAACAGTGTATGTTTAAAAGGATTCATTGGATTCTCACATTTCCTGATGGTCCAACAAAAATCTCATACAATAGAAGCCTGTACAATGAATTACATTGCGCAGTAATTGAGTATGAAAATAAAAAAACCAAACCAGCCCATTATCTTGTTTAATTAGTTGATTTAAACGATCCCAATTATCAATGATAGGAATGATTTTCAAAACTACAAGAAGTACTTAATGATCCTACTGTAGCAAGAGTCATTGGTCTTTATAATATTTATTATCAAATGTGGGCACTGATTGAACAAGGACAAATACGAATGTACTACGAGAATAGTTCAACAAATATATGAAGATAGAAGGAGCTACTTCAGAAGATGTCTTTGATTATTTCTTTGGTGTTGGAGCTGAAAAATTCATATCAGAAAAAGGAAAGAAATATCTACATGAATTATTCGAAAAAAGTAATTTAGAGCATTTTTAACTTGGTAAAAACTTTGATGATTATCTGAATGATGATGAAATGAAAGATATTATTAGAGAGGAAGGCATGCAGAATCTCAATATAGATGACTAGTCTTGTCAACACTAAATGCTTTGAAAAGTTGTTGTACCATTAATTATGTGTTGTTTTGTCAAGCGTTAAGTTAGTAAAATAATACAGTGTACTGTAGCCATGTGAAACTATTTGTATCCGTGTGTGTACTGTAGCTACTAGGACATCCTATATAGTCTATCTCCTCTATAAAAGGAGAGGGTGAACGCCGAGAAGGGACACGGTCATTTGAGAATACTTGAGTAGAAGAGAAGTTAGGGTATCTCTATTTCCCTATGAGCAAACATCTATGATAATTTTAACTATTTAAGTCCCTCTTCAATCCTCCCATTGTAATATTTTCACTTCTAGATTTTCAATAGAAGAAGTTTTCCGGTAAGGAACGTTATTCAATCAAACCTCATGTCTTAAATATTATAATTTTTTGATTAAAGTCTCACTATCCTTTAAAATAAAGGTTAATTAGTGACTACAGTCTGAGATTTGAAATGAAACATATCTATGTTGTGTCCGATCTAAAGCAAGTGTGGTTGAGATTAGCAATCTCTATAAACTGGAAGTAAGAGAAATATCAGAATCCAGTGCAGACTAAATTAAAGTAATGGTGAAAACTCTCTAATTAAAACTTTATTTTTTTGGCTAAGCATGATGGACCTATAATCACAAAAAATATGATATTCATGATATAAGTAGTAGATTGTGATGACTAGTGTTAGCAAAATAATTATAAGAAGTTAAATCGTTTAAAACAAGCATATTTGTCGAAAAAGTCCAAAAAACAGCAAAATTACTAAAACTGCCTCATTTGAGCCAAGGTTGAAAATTTTTAAAAGTTCCAGGGCAAAATAATAAGAAAAATGATCTAAGAATCTATTGTCCAAAAATATAGGCTAGCCTAGAATTATTTCAAAAAGATAGGGGCCGAAAAATAGTTGTTCTAAAACTAAGGGTAACTAAAAGTCATAAATTGATAAAAGTATCCTATTTTTGAAGGTAAATACATACTTTCTGGAACTTCTTGTGACGACAAGGTCTAAATTGTTCATCTTTTGAGATCTTAGGTATTAAATATTATTTCAACAAATTTTTGGACTGCTTTATTTAATTAGTTCCCATACCTTAGAGTACTAATGTGTCAACTGTCAATTACTATGAATACTATAAGTTGTAAATTGCACTTATGAAAGTGTACATTAGCGAGAGATATCCATTGTTTAGTGTTTTTAGAAAACCAATCTAGCTTGATTTTTTTTGGGGTTTATAATTTGATTTTTGCTTGTAGATCTTGATTGGCCATTTAGTTTGATGGAACAATAATCACAACCATGTAATAGTGACCATATTACATTACTACGTCTAGTTATATACAAGATTTGTAATCAAAATTCCATTGTAATCGAAGTTGCATTAATTACATACACCATGCGCAAACTAAATTTATTAAGATGTCAAGAATGGTTTCCATTATCTGGCTAGTATAAAAGTCATATGCCCCCCTTGAAAGAAAGGGAGGGGAAAAAAGGAAAAAGAAAATCAGTCCAAATTTATGCCCTGCATGTCTCCTTTCCCCACCGCAATCAATTTATTTTTGTTTCTATCCTATATATCTATAATCATCAATGTATGTACAATACATTACCGACTGTTTTAGATAGGTGCTGCCATTGGGCCTTGGACTAACATCCGAAGAGAAGCCCAATGAGATACCATGCCTAATTGCGATGATCACAATCAGTATGACTTCAGAAATGCCAAGGGGAAGAGATAATATCTGTGTGTCTCGTAGTAAAAGGCAATCATCTTGAAGGAGGAAGCTGATTAGAAAACAGACCCTACTCGTCTAATGAGAGAGTGGCAAACTGCACCTCAGGATTTGGCAAAACCCCTGTATAAGCAAGCTATGATCATCCCGTAGAGTAAGTAACTCTGACTGATCTGGGAATTACTGAAAGCATCAATAGGCCGTTCTACTCAATTCTAAACGTACGGTTCCTTGTACGTTCTTGCCTTTGTTGTCTTGAGTGTTGGAGGCTCTGCTAGAGGCAGAATCATTCCCTCTGTGCATAGTTCCTTTGCAGGCTTCTTAATCGGTTGTGCAAAGTGTCTCGTGCTCCAATCAGATAGCTAAGTAGTAGACCTGAGCTGAAACACAAACCTTCCACCACCCTCTCTCTTGAAAAATTACTTAGATCTAGTCTTTATCATATTCCTTTCTCTCATCTGTCACGATCACCAATAGCCTCCCCTGCCTCCTCTTTTAATAGTTGACTACAATTTGATTAGAAGTCAATAAGAAAAACAAAAGCAAGAGCTGATGAGTGCAGTGGCCACCCTTCGATCTTTTGCTGTAAGTTTGGTTCCGTGGTTGGAAATTCAAGAAATTTAAATTTGACTAGGGAAGAGAGAAAATGAGAGTCTGAGTGGCATTTTAAAGAGCCTGCGATGTAAAGATGAAAGGGATAGGGGGTTTTGATAAAGTTATTCAGTATGACTAGATGATTAACTTATAACCAAATATGGTAAAGTAATAATTGGAATCCCATCACTTTACCATCCAAAATGCATTAGCCATTAGGTAATTGATCCTCTTACATCCTAATCACATTGCATCCAACGAAGATGCCATCTAACAACTTTACACTAATTGATGATAGCAATTTCGTATGATGGTCAGTCCTAGATGCATAAACTTCCCTATGCTAAAACCTTAACAAGGAGCTTTTACTAAGCGATTGGGCTAAGAAATCCCCACACTACGAAGTGCATGTGAGAGTGTTGGAAAGTCGTTTTTAAAACTGCTAAGTTAGTATTCCCCGCCATTGTAAATGTATGGCTGGGAGTTGTTACATAGTTTTTGTATGACTGCCCTAAGAAAATATTTAGTCTAAATTATGTAATTCTCAATTGGTGGGGAACACACTATTGTTTCAGCAATAATGCTGTTCCCAAATGAAATGATTATGTGTTAAAATTTTGCTCAAAACTCTTTCCGGAGTTGCTGCTATCATCCTTGTGCATTAAGATAATCGTTTTGAGCATCTAGCTCCTTGTGCAATTGTGTTTATGTCTTAACAAACTGACCTTTTTGCCCCTCCAAGAACTTGGCTTTTTGCTCATTGTCAATGTTGGAACCTCTTTACCTATTCTGCATATTCATCACGTTGATGAATGAATTTCCTTTCATTTTCCAGTAAAAAATTCTTGTGGAGGCTGTTGACTTCTTAGAATAGTTATGTTTGATGAGTATAAATATGGTTGAAGAAGGCGTGTATTTACTAGACCATAATTTTTCTCTTTGGAGCTAAACTCTTTGTTCAGTGTGGCATAAGTCATGTTTTTGTAAAGAAAGCCATGCATAATATATTCATAGTTTTCAACTATACTTTCCTATTTGTCTGACGCCTGNNNNGGGTTCTTCTAATGCAAGTNNNNGCGTGCTTGTTAAAAAAAAAAAAAATAATGTTTGACGTTTATTGGACCAGAGGTCGAACGGTTGCAATGCCAGGTATCTATTGCGAAAGAGGCACATGACCAATCACAATCTGAAATTAGACAAAGAAGGGGGGAATGCTAAGG
>NCQT01064902.1:18924-30197 GCA_002740465.1 Stenocereus thurberi
GTTGTGTGGACAACTAGAGGCTTGTTTTTGGCCTGTAGAAGGGCCTCCTATTCTGTTGTCAAAGAGATGAATATGATGAATGAAAGTAGCAGCTTGAAAGCACTGAGAACTCTCTCAAGTCTCTCTAAACTTTATCCTTATTTAAGGTGGTATTTTAAAGTGGATTCTTTATCTAAACTTCTGGTGCTTGGGCTTCACAAAGCTGAGTGGTGATTTCTTTGGTCTTACTAGTGGATTCAATCCTTTATCAAAGTCATATCCCTTTGCTTGTTTCCTTTCCTCCCACAATAACTCCAAAATTTTAACTTGTGAATGTCAAAGTAAAGGACCCCTACCTTGACATACATCAACTTTCTTCCTTTTATTGCTGTTGCAACACCATTTATTGATACACAAAGTTTATATGTCTCTTCCTCGGCATTTCATTGCCTTTCAAGGTGTTGAATTCCTTCGAGTTGAGGATTTGTCTCAAACCTAGATTTTAACATGGGCTTTGGGAAAGGCTTTAGGATGAGATCGTTGTCCTCATCCTCGCCTCCCCCATATGCATTATCCATCGAAACAATATTTCGTTGGTCTGGAATGTAATAAGTGGTTTGTTAGAAGGATAATGAAAGGGAATGGCAGTAAACTGATTAGAAATCTTCCCCAATCTTGTTCAACAAAAACTTGAAGTGTCTTTTTTTTTTTTTTTCTCTTGGTTTTTTTTTTTTGGTGCCTTCCTTTTGTTGTTCCTCGATGTTGTATATTATTTTTTTTGTACCTATAAATAATGGTTATGAATGGCAGGATATGATAAATGTAAGTAAGCGTAGCTAAGAAAAGAAAACTTAATTGTTGACCAATAAAAATTAATGAAAAAGAAACCCTCCTAGGGAAAGAGACCCTCTGTACCAATGAGAATGACAACTCCAAATTCCTAGAGGAACTCGTTATTTCTAGTTTCATCCTGCTCCTGTAAATAATGGTTATGAATATGGACAACAGCTTAGAGAACTTTCAAGTTTATAATGTAGGATCTCAATGATGTGTTCTCGAAAGGCTTAATTACAATTGTGAAGTTAATGTTCTTCGTATGTTGTTGACCTTGTGAATGCCGTTTGGGGTTTTGGTCTCTCGTTGCTTTCTTTTCTTTACTAGTATTTCTATTTGTAATGGCAAGTAGATTGAAATTCATGATGTTTATGAATTTTGTACTTGATGATTGATAGGTTCTGCCACCTTTAGTCCATTTGCGTCCTCTGTAGTAGGTGATTCTCCTAGTCCTTTAGATAATCATCATTGATGGTTCCTTCTTAGGCATGTTAGTTCCATATGTGATTACTATCTACAGTAATGTTATTCTTATTCATTCTTGACACTTAGAGCAACTTTATAATAATTAGTTTATCTTATGTATGTGCAGTGAGTTTGTCTGTTTATGCCTTTGTGATTGAATCTCGCTTGAAATTAACTTGCAATTGTTGGAATTTTTATGTGATTTATTATTGAATATGAGTTTAGTGGATCTCATTGATTATACTATGATTTTTTCTTGATTAAATTAATTGATATTTTCAAACTTCAAGTTAATTATGTGATCATGTCGTTGATAAGATATAAAAAAATCTATCATTAGGAGTGCTATACAGGAAAACGAGTTTTGGGTGAAGAACATTATATAATGAGAAGTAAGAATCTACTCTTTTTGAATTACAGTGTGTTGTTTGTCTACGAAGCTTTGTTTGCTTTTGTTCAATGTTTATTATAATCGAGATGAAATTCATACGTAAGCTCATACCGTAGAAACTTAGTTTGGGTTACTTAAGGTAGTAAACTTTGACCCCTACGTATATTATAATTCAGATGATCAATTTTGCTTCTTGATCAATGTTTAAGTAATCATTGGCAATGAAATGCATACGTAAGCTCGTATCATAGAACATTTGAATAGAGTTTAGTTAAAAGGATTTTCATGAAGGCCGGTGAGCTTGGCTCAGAAATACAATTTTTTCAAAAATGAATTTTTAATTTCTTGTTGTTTGACGGGTTGATGTTCAAAGAAAATTATTATCCCTTATAAGAAAGAATAGTTTGGTTTGAAAAACAAGTTACTTTATATAGTTTCAATCAAAACTATATGAATATGGGGTTAAGAATGCATAATTACAATGTAAACCATAATCACATTATTCTGAACAAATCGTAGTAGACTTGAATATGGGATTTGAAAAACAAGTTGCTTTATATAGTTTCAATCAAAACTATATGAATATGGGGCTAAGAATGCATAACTATAATGTAAACCATAATCATATTCCGAATAAATATTAGTAGACTAGAATAATATTGTCCTTTCAATTAAATCAAGTAATTCGTATGTACTAACTTGCCATTTGTACTTTAGCATTTTTATCATAAATGTTGTTGTAATTTTTGCTTATATATTAAGAATGCATAATCATTTGTAAGCTAAAATATGTAGGAGCTTGCCATTATGGATGTGTTTAAGGATAAGAGTTGGGTGAAATTGAGGAAAATGGATAACAAATATAGTGATTATCAAAATTTGTTTCTTGATCATGCATTTGTGACTTCTGCTGTTGGTGATAAGATTCATGCCCTTGTGCATCATGTGCTATTCGATTCCACTATGAAAGGGAAGTTGTAAGAGGTCACCTTCTGATGAAAGGAATGGATGCTAATTACCGTAAACATGTATGGGTCTATCATGGAGAGCCTATCCTAAGTGATAATAATGGCAATGCTGAGATGTTAGATAATCAATTTAATCATGAATCATGGATCAATTGAACATGATATGCTCATGATATGATAGAGGATGCTTTTCCATGTCATAAATCCATTAACAATTCATCAGGGCCTAATGAAGAAACAAATAAAAGTTTAAACTAATTAAACATGCAGGGCAACTCCTCTTTTCGAGATGTGAAGAGTTTAGTAATCTCTCATTTATTATTGAGATGTATCACCTTAAATGCATGTATAATTTGAGTGACAAGGCATTTGATGCATTTGCAAAACTCTTCAAAAGTGCTCTTCTAAAAGATTCAGTATTGCCAAGTTTTTTTTTAAGCAAATGCAAAGCATCTTAAGCAATTTGATCTTGGCTACAAAAAGATAGATGCATATCGTAATGATTGTGTCCTTTTTTAAAAGAATAAGGATGAACTTACCAACTGCCCTGAGTGTAATGCTTCAAGATATAAGATGGCAGATGATGGGACGATAATGAAATTGGCTTCTAGTAATCTAGTTTCAGTGAAGATTTTACGTCACTGTCCCCTAATACCTATACTTAAAAGGTTCTACATATCATCTAAGACACCTCCTTTAATGAGATGGCATGTTGAAGGATGTAAAGATGATGGGAAATTAAGACATCCAGCTGATGTCTATGCTTGGAAGCATTTTGATAATAGGTATAATAATTTTGCTAGTGATCCATGAAACGTCAGGCTATGCTTGATAAGTGATGAATTTAATCCATATAGGAATATGAGCACTCAATATAGCATATGGCCAATTATATTGATGATTTATAATTTTCCTCCATAGTTGTGTATGAAACAACCTTATATGTTCCTTTTATTAATTATACCTAGTCCGAAGTTTCTCCAAAATGATATTGATGTCTTCTTAGATCCTTTAATGGATGAGCTAATGGAATAACGGAATAATGGGAGCCAGATGTAGAAACTTATTATGCCTCAAAGGATGAGACTTCTGATTTGCATGCAGCCCTAGTCTGCACTACGAGCGATTTCCTTGTATATGGTAATTGTCAGGTTGGAAGACCAAAGGGAAGTATGCATGTCCATATTGTAATGGTGATATGTGTTCCCTTTATTTTAAGAGAAGTAGAAAAATGTGTTTTATGGGCCATCGTCATTTCCTACTAAAGAAGCATAAATTTCCCTGTAGTAAGAAGGCATTTAATAGAGAAATAAAAATGAGACCTCCTTCTAAATTGATATTAGGAACTGATATGTTGAATCAAATGGAAGGACTTGATGTCATATTTAGGAAATATCTTGAGACTAAAAAGAAAAATAAAAGAAAGGGTGATGAACTGATGCCTAGGAAGAAAAAGAGCATATTTTTCAAACTCCCTTATTGGGAGCATCTTTTGGTAAATCACAACTTGGATGTTATGTACATAGAAAAAAAATATCTCAGAGAATATACTTGGTACATTTCTAGGCATTGAAGGGAAGACAAAGGATACTTTGCAATTATGTCTTGACCTAAACGACTTAAATATCAAGGATAAACTCCATCCGGTGGAAGACAGAGGTAAAGTATACATTCCTCCAGCGTGCTTCACATTAAGCAAGAAAGAAAAAAGGAAATTATTAGTTTGCTCGCTTTTGTAAAAGTGCCAGATGGTTATGCATCAAACATTAAAAAGAGTATTGCTGATGGTAAAATTTATAACTTAAAAAGTCATGACCATATATTATAATACAACAATTATTGCCACTGGTTGCATGAAAAATGAAAGATAAGAATGTGAGGATTGCTTTGATTGAGTTAAGAAACTTCCTTAAAGAGCTTTGCTCTAAAGTTGTAACACCTCAAGACTTTGAGATGTTACATGATCATGCCATTGTTACCCTTTGTCATTTGAAAAGCATTTGTTGCCTTCCTTCTTTCATATGATGGTGTACTTAATTGTCCATTTGCCATATGAAGCAAAGGTTATACGTCCAATTATTTATCATTGGATGTATAATATAGAAAGGTATCTGCCCATTTTCTCATGTTTACATCCACCGGTTTATATTTACAAATAAACATATTCGTCATGTCATACGATTTTGATGTTTGTAGGGACTTCAGGACGTTAAAATTGTTTGTTGGCAATAAAATTCATCCAGAGGTGTCAATTGTTGAGCGATATCTAGCAAATGAATGTTTGATGTTTTGTGCAAGATATTTACATGGTGTGGAGACTAGGGAGAACAGGTCCTCAAGAAATAATGATGATGGTGATGAAGATTACAAGGGACTATCTATTTTCTCCTTAATGTCGAGCATTGTCCAAAAATCAAGACATTCGTCTTGACTAGTCACTAATAGATCGAGCACATAGTTATGTGTTATTTAATTGTGATGAATTTCAAAGTTATGCTAAGTAAGTAGACCTGAATGTTCGACTTGATATTATAAAATTCTTAAAATTGATTCCATAATTTAAGACGTGTTCTTATGGTTTCAGAGAGCATTATGAGATGGTTAGTGTTGAATGTTAAACTTTAAATGGAAATGTTGATGAGATTTATAAAAATAGATTCCCAAAACAGTTTGAAAAAAATGTAAGTATCTTAATACACAGGCGATGCTTATGTATGTAAACTTTACATGGTCGAAGTCTCACAAAATCTGTACATTCTCAGGTTTGTAGGCATCATCCCGCCAATTGTTGCATCGCTGATGATTTGAAATATTTAAGTGAATTTTCAAGTGAATGGACAAAGACAATCACTAACATTACCTGTAATGGGTATAGTTGGTGTGTTAAAAAAATTGACAAGAGTAGTAAGACACAAAATTCTGGTGTTCTTGTAAATTCTTGCATGGATGCAGGAGATATAGCTTATTATGGAACTCTTACAGAAATAATTGAGTTGAGCTATCCTTATGGAAGAGGTGTTATCCTATTTTGATGTGATTGGGTGCATCCAATTGGAGGTGTAAAACAAGATGAGTGTGGATTTACTCTTGTTAACCTTAAATCACGTCGGAAAACAAGCAAACCCTTTGTCCTGGCATCTCAAGCAGCACAACTCTTTTATGTACCAGAATTCAAGGAGAAAAACTAGCATGTAGTCATTGCTACTAGGACAAGAGATCTGTTTGAAGCGGAAGATGATGTCATACCAAAAGTGAAAGTTTTGCAAGTAGATAACTCGACTTTGGTCAATGGAGAAGAATTTGTCGATGTTATGGAAGATATAATAGGAGTTACATGGAATGAGCCTTTTACTAATGCTGTTGAAAGGTACACGCTGTGGAGATAAACTCAAATAATAGTAGTACTAAAAGCGATGAACATGATGAGACATTGAATTATTTTAATTCTGACTAATTTATATGTAAAACACTAAGTTGCTCATTTAAGGATGAGACATGGATGTTGATGAAACATTTTTGGATTGTTTTACCAATATAGAATCATTTCAGTATTTAGAATGATTTTCTTATTTTTTTCACTACTTACTGCATTATTTGTGAAAAATTGGTGTTTCGTGCACTATGCTTACAGTGTTGTTAATGCTTTTGATGTTGATATATTAATACTAATTCCTTTTGTATTAGATTATGTCTTCTATAGGGAAATTGATCAGTAAGAAGAAGATGGTTACAAGAGAACAACTTGCGGTAGGACATAAATTAATCATAATTTTATAGTAATCTCAAAGTCATAATAATCTTTTTATTTAAGTTACTTATGTTTTGTGTTAATAAAGCATATGTTGAAGTTTAGGAAAAAATAGTTGTTAAGTCAAGGAGTAAGGCGCAGTCTGAGGTTCAAACAAGCCTTAACTCCTAGTTTGTCTCAAGGTGCTTCAGTTCTGCGTTCTCTCTTCTCATTGGGGACATCTTCTCTAGCACACACTACTACAAGTAAGTTTTGCTACACAAGTTGCCATTTTTTGTATTATTAAAGATTAAAGTGAAACACAAGTACTATCAATTAAAAAGAAAATAGTCCATGTTGCTTAAAGGTGTTGGTAAGTATTAAGTTATAAAGGTTCTAAAATAGTGTCTATATAAAAGTAATAATGGAGTGCAAATTATAGTTATGTTTATTTCTTCCTATACTCTTAGTCGAAAACGCCTAGTGGGATGTTTACAAAAAGGACCCTTGAAGACCCAAAATAACAATGTTTCTAATAGTTGTAGAGTGGTGAAAAATGCTCCTGTTATACAATGTTTAAATTGTAAGTGGTGTATAAGAAGAACAGATGTCTATTTAATTGATTTACTTATAGTTTTCTAATGTTTATTTTTGTGACAGTTTTATAAGAGTTATGCTATAGACCAAGGCATACATATGATCCATGGAGCTCTCAATGCTTGCTGATTCACATGTCAACATTGATGACATAAGCTTAGAAGCTAGACACAATGGACAGGTTCCCACAAGTCACATACTTGCTGTGCATATGTTCCTTTTATGTTTATTTAAATTTGTATTTTTAAATTGTATTTCCATTTATCTTGTATATCATCAAATTCACTTGCTTATGTCACATTAAAAGGGAGGTCAATTCAAACTCATTGGGTCATGGAGAAAGTGAAGCAAATCTTGANATTCATGGTGAATCATGGTTGCAGGTGGTACTAAAACCGCAAGTAAAAGGCGTATACAAGCGACCAAGGATAATAATGAGAAGGATCATAGGCCTAATAAGATAAAGCTTTTGAAGAACTCTATGCTTGTCGATGTCAACAAACAACTTCAACCTATAAGTAATTATCAGAGGCAAATGTCTACCATGATTAGATGCCTTACACAAGACTCTAGAATGCTATCACTTGATTGTATTGATTGGAGAAAAATTGAACAAGAGAAAAAAGACTCAGTGTGGGTAGAGGTGAAGGTATATATGTGTCAGTAGATATTACAGTGCTACCAAAATTGAACCTTTGCACTTTGATAATTAAGTCTTGATTGGTTCTTTTTCTTTGTATCCTTTTTACAGCGTTCATTTCACTTCCCCAAAGGAAAAGGGCTTTACGGATGGCCAATGGAGAAAATGCATGTTTGTTCAAGAGGCAATAAATGTGAGTTGAAGGTGGCACATTTTGATGGCAGAAGTCATGATGAAGCAATTAGCAGAAGGCCATAACACATACCACTTGAAACATGGGCCACGTTAGTAGAGTTTTGGGATTTGGACAAGGGAAAAGTTATTTTTCAATCTTAAGAATATTTAAAGTCATAATTTTTTGAAATAATGTAAAATTTTATTTAATCTAACCATTAATCATTTAGGCTAGAACTAAAATATGAATTGAAAATCATGGCAATAACAAAATGTGTCACTATGGAGGGACAAAAACTTTTGCATGTGTACGTGCTGAATAAGAGGTACTGTTTATACCCTATTTATACTATAGCTCACTTTGATTTTATGTAACTCATTTTGTATTTTACTTGCTTTTTAGGAAAAAGGCAACAAGATAGATAAGCTTGCAATATGGTTGAAGGCCCACACACCAAAGGAAACAACCAAACTTGATGAAGCTTCAGCTAGTGCAAAGGCATAACTTTTCTTTAGTTTGCTTATTCATGTTATCTCTCTTTACTAATGTTTGACATGATAGGAAGCAATTGAAAATAAGTTATCCTGCCTTAAAGAAGGTTCATACGATGATGCTGCTTGAGATGAAATTTTTAAAAAAGTTGTTGGAGAAGACCAGTATGCTTATGCTAAGACATGTGGTATTGGGCTCAAAGTTCCTCATTCCATCTCTAAAAGGTGCACTGCAGAGGAGAGAGAACTAAAGGAGGAAAATCAAGCAAGAACAAAAAGAAAATCAAGAGAAGATTGAACATTTGGAAAATAACTTGGACATATCACTAATTTTGTGAAAGTGCTTCTAAAGCACTGGCTATTCCTATGAAATATTTCATTGTTTCGTTGTTTTTATATTCTCTTGATTATAACAACGCTTTTGGTAAATGGATATATTATAATATGATAGGAAAAAAGGGGATTAAGAGAATGAGAGTGTGATTGTTAGTTTAGGTGATTAGTTTCTTTGGTTGTAATATATTTAATTATATTGTGTGTTTGATAACTTGAGAGATACTAGAGAGTGATTGAAGGTTTAGGTGATTAGTTGCTTTGGTTGCAATATGTATAAGTAATGACAGACAAGATAATAAGAAAGTGATTGGAGGTTTAAGTGAGTAGTTATTTGGGTTGAAATATGTATAGGTAATGAGAGATAGGT
This sequence comes from Stenocereus thurberi, assembly GCA_002740465.1. Taxonomy (NCBI): domain Eukaryota; kingdom Viridiplantae; phylum Streptophyta; class Magnoliopsida; order Caryophyllales; family Cactaceae; genus Stenocereus; species Stenocereus thurberi. Next base: position 27,895 of record NCQT01064902.1, read on the forward strand.
AAAGAGAGAGTGATTGGAGGTTTAGGTGAGTAGCTACTTTGGTTGGAATATGTATATGTAATGAGAGATACGATAATGAGAGAATTTTGATGATTAGTTATGTAGTTGGAATATGCCTCTTAAGCTTTTATTAATTGAACATACAAGGTAAAAGTGTGATAAAACACCATTTGGGTGTGTATATGCCATTTCGGTGTGTTGTATATGTCATTTGGGTGTGTTGTATTTAAACGTGTGATGAAATGTACAAGTTAAATTTGGCATGGAACATAGAAGGTAAACAAATAAAAAAAGTTCCTATATTGTGATTTGTTAGCTTAGAGGCTTTTATGAAAGTCTTTGATACTTGTGTATTTTTAATGATAAATTTGATATTATGTTGTTAAGGGAGAATGCCATTAATATTCTCTATTACCTTTTTTTAAGATTTATGTTTTTGTGCTTCTTTAATAGGGAATATCAGAGGATGTTCTTTCTTTATTTGAGGAAGATGAGGAGAATTATGATGACATTGAAAATGGTCATGCATTTGAAGAAGAAAATGCTGGAGAAGTTGTTGAAGAACAAAATAATGAATCAAATGTCATTTGAGTTCATTCCTATGGTTAAATTTTATCATGACTGATCTTATAGGTAACTAAGTAATATTTAGGAATTTACACTCATGGTTTGGACTTTAATCTCAATCGCATATTTTTGAAGTCTGGTACATTTGTTATCAGCTTTTAATGAATGCATAGCACTTTTGAAAACTCCTTTGGTGAATGGTGCTTTTGTTTGGGCTGATTCTCATATGGTGAAAAATTGTTGAACTTACAGGTCTAAATGAATGGACTATCAGCAATAGAAAAATTTCATGGAAACTTCATGACAGAAGAATTACTAACAGATTACAGTTTGATTAGCATTCCATTTGGTGAGTATATATTACTACCAACAGATGTTCTTGTTGGACAAGATTGAAAAATGTGGAAAAAAGAAAGAATTATCAGCAGATGCAGTACATTGGTGAAAATTTTTGGCCACGAGTTGATTTACTATCAACACATGCATATGAGGTAATACATGACATTACCAATATATTTTTATCTGTTGATAAAATGATGATATTCACCAATATCTTTCAGTTGGTATTAGTGAGCAATTGTGATAGATTACAATATCTATTGGTAAAACTTATTGCATCACGTCGTTTTACGAACAGTCTAGCAACAAACCAATATCTATTAGTATAACATTTTACCAATAGAAAATATACTTATTGCAATAGAAACATCCATGTTCGTAAAAGTCATTTTTTTTTTGGTTGTGGACGCAACACATATTATCACTCATAGCATGTGAATATTATCACTCTCATTAGTTTACGTGATCCAAGAATAATAACTAATCATAACTAGCAACCTACTTACTCCCTCTTTATTGCTACCTGTACTTGTAGGCCTAGTGCAAGAGGCTCAAAATAATAATATTATTCTTTTATAATGTAATAACAATAATATCTAATAATCTCGCATAACAATATCACCACGAAATAAAATAGGTAGAGAAAAAGAAAACAAAGCCAGAAAAAAAACATTAAAGGAAAAAAGTAGAAACTAGAGGGGCTTAAGAAAAGTGAAATTGCGAAAGAATAAGAGTCATCTTATCAAATGCCATGAATGATCAAGAAAAGGTAGCCATAATCATGGCCATGGGTACTAAATTTATTTTTTGTAGTAAGCCAACTAAGATAGCATAGAGTTCTAGAATCAATGAACATTGTTTCTATATAGTTATATTAAATGAACCACATCCTATAAGAATTTTGGATTTAAACAATATGTACTTTGGGGGATGCGCTTCACTTGGTAACATATGTACTTAAAAAAGTACATGCTTGTTGTCTATATTTTGGACCTAGCATATCTCAATAATCTACAATATAAAAAAGTACTACTTGGTGCCCATAACTCATAGCTTGTTTATTGTCTTTGTTTTTTTTTTTTTTTTTGAGTATACATTATTGAGACATATTAGACCTAAAGGGCGGAATGTTGGTTTTTATTTTTAAAATACAGATTATTGCTAAGCTAGCCCCCTAACGTATAGATTATTTAAATTTAAATTCCAAATGTAGTGTTGCCAAGTGTCAAAGTTCTAGAGGATCTTACAATCAAGCTTAATTCAAAGGCAAAAAGGTATTGTTACCCAGAATGTATAATCGTTACCAAATAAAATAGCAATTTAAATTGTAAGTTAATTACTTACATAAGAAAAACCAAAAGAAAAATATTGAATTATCATCAATACATTCACTGCAA
>NCQT01064907.1:0-10717 GCA_002740465.1 Stenocereus thurberi
TACGTGTCTTTATTTACTTAATTACCTCACCTTCATAACTTTTCTTCTCTCATTTCGTTTATTTCATTTATTCACCCCACTGGAACAATTTTATTTGGGCCCTCACTTAGCAATTCAATTTTAATGGTTTATGTAATTGATTGACAAAAGCTTTGAAAGAATTGATAGTAGGCCCTAACAAGTTTAACTTATTTATTTTGTTTTCCATACAAAGCTTTAATTTTTAGTTTTGTAAAAACGTTATCGTTTTGGAGCGTTTTATTCTCGAACTTAATTTATTTCGGCTGTTTGAAGCCCAACAAGTTTGACTATTAAGCAAACTAATTACCATGGTTAAACTTAACCATGGTTAGTTGAAAGAGGGTGATTTACTAGCTATAAACTCGGCCAAGTATGTTGATTAGTCAAAACACGTACAATTCAATCCAAAGCTCATTTTTTCTCTCCCCTCTCTCCTCCTCAACGGCAGCAGCTAGGCAGTAGCTCTGGGATGTTTCTAGCCAGTTTCCCGCCAGTTTCCCCTGATCTCCCACCCCCTCGGACATCCTAGTACCTCAAGCAATCATCATCCATCATCAAAACCCCTAAACCTCATCTCCATCTCAACATATTTGCACTTAAAGTGAGTAATCTTGAAATTTATTTTTATTGTTTTTGGTTTTTATCTTAGTTTTGATTCTTATTCTGATGTTTTTGAATGTTGATGTTAGCAATTTCTTAATTCCTGAAACAAAACGGATAGAGTTCTACTTAAAAATTGACCACATCCCAGGCTTAAGGCCTTACATTAAGTTGCTGCAATAAATAAAACCATAAAAGACATATCTACAAGCTAAATAGCTACACATTAGAGACCACAACTCCATAGGCCAAGTGCCCAAAGTGCACCAAATATAAGGTACTATAATGAAGAATGAAATAAGAGATACAGCTCAATGAGTCACACATGGCATTGGGGCTTACATCCCAAAAATAACTAACTTTAACTAAAAAGATGATTGACTAATAAGATGGTTAGTTCACACGACCATTTAGAGTGACTTCTAGCTAATATTCATTACATGAAGTATACCATTGCATAATGATCTATGAATACATTACATTTCACTATTCTACTCGTGATTTTACACGTATTAACACATCTTTTTCCAAAGTGAAAGTAGGTTCCAACCTGGTTTACGTGAACCGCCTTCTCCCTGTTATATCAAGAACCTACGGAAAAGGGGAAATAGAGAGGGGATGAGCTACCGCACGCTCAGTGAATCATTCTCAACCCCAAGAAAACAAAAAAGTTACACATAATATATTAGTTAGCATTCACACACAAGTTGATATATGGTACTATATAACAATCATATATGGCCTCCCATATTCATTATTACCTGAATAACCTTCTAGACTCGATGATGTCCTTACCCTGCTTCTATTTCATGTACAAGAGTACTCAACTGTCCTAGACTATGTCTCGTGTAGCTTAGCAGTGACAATCACTTGCTTAACATCACATAGTAGGCATACTAGACTCAAAAGCAAATTGACTTACGCCCAAATTCAGATATTGGGAGTAGTGGAGCACTTAGTCAACACATAAGAACCTATCATCAAGGATTTCAATTGGAATCACCAAATGGGATCCTTTTTAGTAAGAAATTGGGATTAACGAATAAAGGACAAGGACCATTGCTTAAACAAAAGAAAGTCTTTATGAAATAGTCACTGGCAAATAATTTGGAATTCAATAAAAGCTCTTTTTAAGAGTATATGGACTTTTCCAAATCTTAGTACTAGCATGATCTTTAAATGAGGAGTCTACAACACATAACAAGTACAAAATCAATTCATGGGAGATTGGATTCCCATGTTTGTTGTAATAGCCCAACCCTAAAATTATTTAATTACATTTCTTTATTTACTTAATTACCTCACAATCATAAGTTTTCTTCTCTCATTTCATTTATTTCATTTATTCACCCCAATGGAACAAGTTTATTTGGGCCCTCACTTAGCAATTCGATTTTAATGGTTTATGTAATTGATTAACAAAAACTTTGAAAGAATTGATAGTAGGCCCTAACAAGTTTAACCTATTTATTTTGTTTTCTCTAACATTACAAAGCTTTATTTTTTAGTTTTGTAAAAACGTTATCGTTTCAAAGCATTTTATTCCCGAACCTATTTTATTTCGGCTGTTTGAAGTCCAACAAGTTTGACTATTAAGCAAACTAATTACCATGGTTAAACATAACCATGGTTAGTTGAAAGAGGGTGATTTACTAGCTATAAACTCAGCCAAGTATGTTGATTAGTTAAAACACATACAATTCAATCCAAAGCTCATTTTCTCTCTCCCCTCTCTCCTCCTCCATGACAGTAGATAAGCAGCAGCTCTGGGCTATTTTCCCGCCAATTTTCTGCTAGTTTTCGACAATCTTCGACCCCCTGACATCCTAGTACCTCAAGCAATCATCCTCCGTCATCAAAACCCCTAAACCTCATCTCCATCTCAACATATTTACACTCAAAGTGAGTAATCTTGAAATTTGTTTTTGTTGGTTTTGATTTTTATCTTAGTTTTGATTCTTGTTTTGATTTTTTAAGTGTTGATCATGCTGTTTTGATAAGAAATAAGAGTTATTTGATGTTGATCATGGTGGTGTTGAAGTTGGGTCATGCTAGCTTAATGTTAAAGTGCTGGATTTTTATTTTTCTATCTTTGTTTTGGTCATCTTCTAATCTATTGGTGTCTATGTTGATCTTTTTAGTGATTTTACATGAGGTGGAGAGAGTCCAAGTTGGTCTTTAACTAGGGTTTTGGGAAATAATGCATGGTTTGGATTAATTTAGCCTTAATCTTGGTTTATGTGAGTGTTTGATTGAAAAATGATCTCTTTTGGATATGATTATGAAGTGAGTTTGAGTGTGGTGATTTTGTATGCTGTTGGGATGTACCAAAGCTTGCTTACATGCTTTTAAAGAATGGTTTAAGTTAAGAATTTGTGTGAAAAAGTGAGGGAAAAGCTAAAACAGTGAGGGCTGAAAATTTCAAGAAAGTGGGACAGAATTTGGCAATAAACTGGTAATGCACGGCCCAACCAAAAATTATGATTTTTGGTGGTAGATAGTTAAGTGTGTTAGCTTTCAAAGAGCCCTTGAATCGCCTTAATCCGAGGTCTGTGGAAAAAGTTGTGATCATTTTACCAAAACTGCGCAGAATGGACTAAAACTGACATGCTTTGGTTCTAGCCTTATTTTGGGAATCCTATTGAGGGAATCAAGTTTGGTTCTAAATAAAAGATTTTTGGGACTTCCTAAACTTTCTATATTGGGGTTTTGAGTCCCAATCCTAGGTCAGATGATTAAGTTATGAGTCGTTCTTTCTAAGCCTCTGTTATACTTACTTTGCTTTTTGAAAATTATTAGCTATGAAATAAATACTTTTGCTAACCTTATGTTCCTACAACGATAATTTTGTACAGAATTCGGGCCTAATCTATCATTCCTTCCACTTTTGGGCATAATATTATTCTATAAGCTTACATGTAAAAATTTCGGGCATGTTCATCGCTTATACCTTTAGAAATCAGCACATATTTATCAAAATTAAAATGTTTTGGTACGTACATCAATGAATCAGTTTAATCAGTAATTTCTCACATAATTAGTGACCCCATCAGTTATCAGTTACAGGGCATAGCACTTCAATTACCCATACGGCTTCAGGCCAAGTCTCGATCGGCTTGGCAGGTCTACACCTATCCTCATATCGTAACAGTTACTAGGGGTTCACTATCAAATAATAATTGAAAATGTAGTTTCATATTCATCTTATTCCCTGTGTTTAATTAAAAATGAATTGCAATACGGGTCCAACCAATTTTTGTTTCATAAATGTTTAACAATACATGAATGCATGTGCTGAGCTTCAGCTCACATTTCGAAATGTTTTCATGTTTTGTTTTGGGAAAGTGTTCAGTGAATCGCCCTCAGGCAGGCAGAACGACTGAAGATGATAAGTGATATGGGAAATCTTTATGGAATGAGGGTGTATTATCGTTGAAATGTTACCATATTGTGAATTATTTTGATGTTGACATTGTATATTTTATCAGAATTCTATATTTTGGTGTAATCCTTGAGATGTTTGTATGGTTTTGATGTTAGAACAATTTCTATATTTATCGAAATGATTTGATAGGTTGTTATGGTGTGGATGCATTTGATGGTAAACATTGATTATTATGGTTTAGTTATTATGTACAAGTGAAGCCTAGTGCATAATCAGATGGCGGCAATGCCTAATTATTTGGGTTATCATTCCTATTTGGAGAAAGCTAGTGAAAGAAATGCAATCCATGATTGATGTACATTTAGGGCGTTACAGATTTGGTATCAGAGCCAGGTCGAGGTTTTCTTTGTGGAATGTGGAGTTTAGAAATAAGAAGTTGGGAATGGTGGGTAGTAAGGGTCGTGAGGGCTACTTTATACTGCTAGAATGATATTAGAAGTGATATTAGAAGTGCAGTAATGGCAGTAAAAATGCAAGTTGCTTACATTTACATGTTCCTTAATTATGGTTATGTATGCTTCTCATATATGTCTTTTCTTTATTAGATAGACCCTTATGCTGTTAACTTGATGCCGGGTGCATCTATGGCTGCTCACGTTATACTGTTGCATGCAAGTATAGAGGTCCATACACAAGACACTTTCTCTGAGTTTCACAGCGCTACAGTATGTGGACATAGACTGTTGTGGTCCTTACCCACAGTTCATCCGTAGGTGGAGCTTAGGCTTCGTTGTCATCACTATATGGTAACAGGAAACCCAGGCTGGGATGGGCCTAGGTTTCAGGCCCAGGGGGCATGGACTACTCTTACTACAGAGTTGTTATTAAGGGAAGAGTTTGATCAGAGAGGGATCACCATAGAGACGCTACAACACGTCTTTCCATTACATCAGGCGCCTCCCCCACCTGTAGCCCCAGCACCAGCATAGGGGCCACCCTCCCTGCCTACATCAGGTACCCTAGTAATGCCCGATAGCCCTGGGGAGACTCACATGGTGATAGAGCTCCCTGACACCCCATATGTAGTGGTGATTAGTTTTGGGGATGAGGGCCACCAGGGAGAGGAGGATGATCCCGAGAAGGATCAAGACATTGACGAGGTGGGGGTAAAGCAGCAATGGGAAGAGGAGGCTAATGAGTTGATGGTGGAGTTATAGGATGAGCAGAAGCAACAGGTTTAGCAGGAGGTTGGTGATGCCGTGTCAAAGGCATCTACTAGCAGCTTCGATTTAGGCGAAGAACCTGATCATGAGTCTGACCTGGAGTGCGATCCATCTGGGGATCGTTAGATGGGTCTAGGGGTTAGTGGCAGTAGTTTTCTTTTCAGCTGTGTTTGTTTATAGTATGGTCGGTTGGGATAGATATATTTTGTGTAGGATGTGACATTGTATATAGTCAGTTAGATCCTTTCTGACCGTCATGACATGGTCCGTATCTCTTTTTGGTTATGTGACGGGCCTAGTATCTTGGGGCTAGTTAGTATTTGGGGTTGAGCTAGGGGCTAGTTAAAATTGACTCTACCTAGTTAGTTAGATGTAGTATGTTTTGTTGATGATGTATATAAATAGGCAGTTATGTATATAAACAAGCAGTTATGAAATGATAAGCTTTGGGTTGTTTAATAATTTTTGAGTTATATTAAATGTGTTTTGTTGGGCATGCTTATCTCATATGTTTGAGTATTCTAGTGATTAAATTTTTTCATTTCATGTATAATCAGAATGTCCGAATCAATGCACAACAATGAACAGCTTCATGTAGAGGAAATCTCGAATCAGGGTCAGGAATTAGGTGATCAAGCCTCCCATCATGTGCCACCAAATTTTGGCCAAATGCCACCGATTCTTTCTGAGTTGGCTTACAATAGTGGGGACCCGAACTACTGGCCAACCTTAGTAGCTGAATTGATGAAGCAGATTCCCCAGGTACCTACTGAAGCCCCTCCTAAAGAGGATAAATTAGTAAATAGGGTGGCACAATATAACCCTAAAGTTTATGATGGATCTTATGATCCAGTAGTACTGCAGGAATGGTGAAAATCTTTACAGTGGTAGAGGTGCTAGAAGGAAAGAAAGTAAACATTGGGTCATATTATTTGACTGGTGAAGCTGACATTTGGTGGAATACTGTGAAGGATAAGCTCGTAGGGCTTGAATTTATCTGGAATAAATTCCTGAGTGAGTTAGGGGCAAAATTCTATCCAGTTGTGGTCTAAAGGCAAAAGGAGAAAGAGTTTATAGAGCTGAAGATGAGTGGCACCATGACTGTGATGCAATACTCCAATAAGTTCATCGAATTATTTAGGTTTGTTCCCGAGTTTCTATCATCTGAAAGGTTGAAAATGAGGGGGTTTGAAGAGGGTATGCGCTTCTATATTCGGAATCAGTTAGCTGAACAACCAATTTTAACTGACCAAGAACTATATGAGCGAGCGGCTGAAGTGGAACTAGTGAAGACGGAGTTGAGAGCACTAAATCCAATCAACCAAAAGAGAAAGGGGTTTAAGTGAGGGACTCCGAGTGAGAGTGTGAACCAGAACCAGGAGAAATCTACTCCTGTTCCCCCCAAGAGCCGTCCTATAGGCTCGACAGCACCCTGTGCGAAGTGTGGAAGAACAAATCACACCACCCCTAAATGCCAAGTAGGAACTAATGAGTGCATGTGGTGTGGAAGTTCTAAACACCTGATGGCTGCATGACCCCAAAGGATAAAGGCTGTAGACAAAGGGGCAGCAAAACCCTTGGCCCCACCACCAAGGCCTGCAGCAGTAGGACGGGCGTATGTAATGAGTAAGAAAGAAGCTGCCACCTCTGGTATGGTAGTCACTGGAACTCTCTTTTTAAATTCAAAGCCATTTTGTGTATTATTTGATTCAAATGCTACTCATTCATTTATATCCACCTGCTCTGCCATGTAATTGAACTTGGAAGATAAGAGGATGAAAACTAATTATAGGATCAAGCTACCTAATGATTGTGTGATTGAATGCCCTATCTCCTATACTTTTATTTCCATTATCATTGGTGGAACCACCTTCCCTATGGATTTGATTCAATTCGATTTATCTAATTTTGACATCGTTCTGAGAATGAACTGGTTGCACACCTATGGAGCTAAGATTGATTATGAGGATCTTAAGGTTATTTTAAAAGATGAAAAAGGAGGAGAAGTATTTTTTCTATGGGTAGAGAGAGGAAAAATCTCATCTCTTGATTTCTGCTATGAAAACAAATGAGCTATTATGTCAAGGGCGTATGGGATATTGGTGTTATACTATGGATGCCTAAGCAAAAGAAGAGAAAGCTGAAAATATTCCTGTAGTCTGTGAGTTTGAGGATGTTTTCTCTGAAGAGTTACCGGGATTACCGCCACCAAGAGAAATTAATTTTGGAATTGAATTAAGCCCTGATGCCCAACCTATTTCTAAGACCCCATATCGTATGGCCCCAACTGAACTTAAGGAACTAAAGATTCAGTTAGATGAGCTATTGCAAAAGGGCTTTACTAGGCCAAGCGTATCACCATGGGGTGCCCCAGTGTTGTTCATAAAGAAAAAGGATGGAACCTTAAGGTTATGTATTGACTACAGGGAGTTGAACAAGATCACCATCAAAAATAAATATCCTTTATCATGGATAGATGACTTGTTTGATCAATTGCAAGNNGTAGGAGTCTTCTCTAAGATTGATTTGAGGTCAGGGTACCACCAACTTAGGATTAAACCTGAAGACATCGGCAAGACTGCGTTTAGAACGAGGTATGGTCACTATGAGTTTACAGTGATGCCATTTGGCCTCACCAACGCTCCCGCAGCTTTTATGGATCTTATGAACAGGGTCTTCAGACCCTACCTAGACAAATTTGTGGTGGTATTCATAGATGACAGTCTTATCTATTCTAGGGACAGAGATGAACATGCTGATCATTTGAGGATGGTGTTACAAACACTGAGGGAGCATCAACTTCATGACAAATTAAATAAGTGTGAGTTTCAGTTGGAAGAAGTGGTATTCTTGGGACATGTGGTTACAAAAGAAGGAATCAAAGTTGACCCCCAAAAGGTGAAGGCAACCACAGAGTGGTTAAGGCGTACTAAAATCACTGAGATTAGAAGTTTTCTGGGTTTAGCAAGTTACTATCGAAGCTTTGTCAAGGACTTTTCCAAGATAGCTTCACCTATGACCAACCTGTTGAGGAAAGCGAGCAAGTTTGGGTGGGCTGAAAGATGTGATAAACCTTTTTAAGAGCTAAGGCAGTGACTAACTACCGTTCCAATCCTAACGCTACCAATGGAAGCTAAGGAATATAGCATTAATAGTGATGCTTCAAAGAATGGATCAGGGTGTGTTCTAATGCAGGAAGATAAGGTAGTAGCTTATGCCTCTCGACAGCTTAAGCCCTCTGAGAAAAACTATCCTACTCATGAGTTGAAGTTAGCAGCTGTGGTCTTTACGCTGAAAATTTGGAGACATTACTTATATGGGGTACCATGCAAGATCTATACTGACCATCAAAGTTCGAAGTATATCTTCACTCAGAAGGAGCTCAACTTGAGGCAACGGCATTGGCTTGAGCTGCATAAGGATTATGACTTACAAATTCAATATCACCTAGGAAAAGCAAATGTTGTACCAGATGCCCTGAGTAGAAAAGTGCAACATAGCCCAAATGCTGTTATGATTACTCAGTTGAGTCTCTTGAAAGAACTTAAGGACTTGGGAATTCAACTAGTGTCCCATGGGCAAGCACATATTCAATTATCGACACTTACCTTACAGCCTTTCATAGTGGAGGAAATTCGTGTGAACCAAGAAAGTGATCCTCAACTCCAAAGGATAAAGCAAAATTTCGAGAAAGCAAAGTCTCCCGGGTTTGTAGTATACGAGGATAGGACCCTGCGATTCCAGAATTGCCTATGTGTGCCCCGAAATGAGGAACTAAGGAAACAGATCCTAGAAGAGGCTCATAATACTCGCTACTCAGTGAATCCAGGAGGCACTAGGATGTACAGAGATTGAAGGCAATACTTCTGGTGGAATAATATGAAAAAGGAGGTTGTAGAATATGTAGACAAGTGTCTGACCTACCAAAAAGTCAAAGCAGTGCATCGGCGTGCCGTTGGTGAATTGCGACCCCTAGAGATTCCCACTTGGAAGTGGGATTCAATTTTCATGGACTTTGTTATGGGTTTACCCCTTTCTGCCCCGAAGAATAATGCCATCTAGGTCGTAATCGATCAACTTACCAAGTTAGCTCATTTTCTGCCAATCAAAGATATATGAGGAGCTAAAAAACTAGCCCAGTTGTATGTGAAAGAGATTGTCCGACTACATGGAATCCCTTTAGACATAGTATCAGATAGGGATCAAAGAATCCAAGCTCGTTTTTGGCAAGCCCTTTAAAAGGCCTTCATGACCAAATTGAACCTCAGCCGCTCTTATCACCCTGAGACAGATGGGCAAACTGAAAAAGTAAATTAAATTCTAGAGGACATGTTAAGAGCTTGTGTATTAGAGTACTAAGGGAAATGGGAAGATGCTTTACCTCTGGTGGAATTTTCTCATGACAGTAGCCATCAGTCCACCATTAGAATGGCCCTATTTAAAGCTCTATATGAGAGGAAATATAGAACCCCACTGTGCTGGAGTGATTTGGATGAGGCATTGATTTTAGGCCCTGAAATGATCCAGGAAACTGTGGAAACAATAAGAAGGATTTGAGAATATATTAAGGTTGCCCAGAGTCGACAAAAGAGTTATGCGGACAAAAGAAGGAGGCCTTTGGAGTTCCAAGTGGGCAATAAAGTTTTTCTAAAGGTATCGCCAACTAAGGGTGTCAAAAGGTTCGGGGTACGAGGCAAATTGAGTCCAAGATATATTGGACCATATAAAATCATTGAAAAGTTAAATCCTGTAGCTTGTCGTTTGGATCTGCCAGTAGAGCTAGAACACGTGCATAACGTGCTTCACATCTCTCAGTTAGAAAGTATACCCCAGACTCAAACCACACTATTGTACCTGAACCTATTGAAATCACTGCGGGTTTAGTATATGAAGAGCAACCAATCGAAATACTACATCACAGGATTAAGTAATTGTGCAACAAGCAGATACCTCTAGTCAAAGTGCTATAGTCAAATCATATATCCCAAGAAGCTACTTGGGATACTGAAGAGGAAATGAAAGCCAAATATTCACAATTATTTGAAGCAATCTAGATGAAAAAGTCATACGTTTCAAGGGCGAAACTCTTTAAGGGGGGAAGGCTGTAATAGCCCAACCTTAAAATTATTTAATTACGTGTCTTTATTTACTTAATTACCTCACCTTCATAACTTTTCTTCTCTCATTTCATTTATTTCATTTATTCACCCCATTGGATCAATTTTATTTGGGCCCTCACTTAGCAATTCAATTTTAATGGTTTATGTAATTGATTAACGAAAACTTTGAAAGAATTGATAGTAGGCCCTAACAAGTTTAACTTATTTATTTTGTTTTCCATAACATTACAAAGCTTTAATTTTTAGTTTTGTAAAAACGTTATCGTTTTGGAGCATTTTATTCCCGAACTTAATTTATTTCGGCCGTTTGAAGCCCAACAAGTTTGACTATTAAGCAAACTAATTACCATGATTAAACTTAACCATGG